>CAWUHX010000121.1:815419-1017515 GCA_963922205.1 Romanomermis culicivorax | reverse complement strand
AAGCAGTAGGTATCAACGCAGAGTACTATAATGTTTTTTTAGCCCTGCGAAACATTCTCGTGCTTCTGCAGCCAGGATTTTACCGAAAAATTTTGAAGTTTTAGGTCAGATAAAGCATACCTGTACTTAGGGGGACCCCCCCCATTAGGCCAACCATCACCCAACCCCACCCCCCCCCCCCGCCCCAGTTCGGAAAAATTTCGACTTTTTTCTACCCCACCCCCCCCCCTCCCCCCCAACTGATCGGAAGTCTTGCAGGTATGAGATAAAGGTGTAGTGAAATTAACAGCGAAGAAGCGACAAAAAACCCTAATTGCCTGGAAATGCCACTGTTATAAGTAGCATTTCGGCGAATCTCGATACAGGAAAATAGAAAAAGCTCTACGCACTAGAGTAAACGCACACATCATTTTTATATTTATAACAATTCGAAGTTTTTGATTAGTTCAGATGAGATGAGACAGTCGATTTTCAGTTGCATTTCGCCATCTAGGTTTCACATGCTTTCGTGCTGCATTTGCGGCAGATATGCACAAACGGACTACGGAGCTTTCTAAAATCACCAAAAAATTCTGTCAGGAAAATATTTTGTCAAAACGTTTCAAAAAAACATAAAATTTATGATTCCCGATTAAAATTGTCGGGTATGAAGCTTAATTGCAAAAAAATTAAAACAATTGAAAAAAATTAAAATAATTAAAATAAAATTGACTGAGCAATAAAATGACATGAATAAAATGATTAAGCAGTAAAGGAAAAACAAATGATAAAGAAACGTAATGTAAAATAATGTGATCAAAAGTAGGTAAGAAATAGAACAAAAGTACGCAACCTGAAAAAATTAGACAAAAAGAACAAATAGTATAGCTCAAATTAAGAATCAAAAGATAAAACATGCATGTTCATATGTTAACAATAAGCCAACCAGAATAAAAATCTGTAATTTCGTGAAAACACATGCCATAGAGCAAACCTGTTAGAGCTCCGACCAGTGGGGGAGAGGGTAAACCCAAAACTCCCGCAGTCCCAACATTTCCAAAAGCGCAGTCCCAACATTTCCAAAATTTTGGTAGGGGTCGAAAAAGTCGGAAATTTTGCCAAAAAACTCACTTTTTGGTTTGACCAAGTTCGGGCTGGGTGTCCTCCCTCCAACTCCCCCCAATTACACGCATACTAAGGTAGTGAAAGATCTGGCGATTCGTGCCAAAACGTGTGGCAACCAAGATCCACCCGATCGACATGGAGAACCTAATACATAGGCCATGGGCCGGAACAAGTTCCCCGCCCAGTCTTCATTTATCTATTCTACACATAACTTTTTTGAAAATTTGCCATTTTGAGAATATAATCTATCAAAGTAAAGAGTTATGGATTGTGTAGTATCAACAATTTTTAAATTTCTAATCTCTAAAATGCTGGTAAATATGTTTCAATTTTGAGACTCATTTCGTGAATCAAGGTTGTGTCCAGAATGACATTCAGACCTCCAAGCAATGAAGTGATGCTTTCAATCAGCTAACCTGCTAGAAAATCATCATGAAGTCAACAATGTTTCATAAATTCGGGTGGAAGAGCAAAATTCAAAAATGAAATTTCGCCGAAAATATTCTTGGATTCTGATATGCTGGAAAGTGAATGTTTTCAACAATATAGTTTCCTGGGCAAGCGGTACCTATCACGTTTTGCAGTCAATCAAATCATGTTGCTCGTACAATATACAAACGACCAAATTGAAAGCATTCAACTGAAATTCATATAGCAAGCGAAAATTTGGATTCATCAATGAGCAATAACTTCTTTCACGGCACTAGATTCATGATGTATTAATCATTTGCCAAATCCGATAAGATATCACAAAATTCAAAAATTCTGAAGACCACAAAAGGTAATGTGAGAGTAATCGAAAATATTTTGATTTTCGTGGAAAGACACGATATCAAAGATCTTAGATTAAAAAATCAAATGATGCGTTCTAGACGATGTAAACTAGCAAGTTGAAGTAGACATGCCTAATTATGACAAGCAATGACTATTTTAATCAAATTTTCAGATTTTGACATTCTAAAATGCACCTTCCCGACTTCGAACCCACAAAATTTTTCCAGCCATTTGGAGAGCCTTTAATTTTTTCCCGAATTTCAAGATGTTTTTCGCCAAAAACACCAATAAGGCGAAAAAGCAGTGTTCGCAATTTTTCGAATAGACGGACATTTGTACCAATTGGCACAAGAGACCAGAAAGTTATGATTTCCAAGTGATCTAAATTGCATAGAAATTCAAATTGTGAAAAAAATTGACCGCAAATATCTCATCTTGGGTTTCTGTTCAAGATGCGGAAAATAATTTTTGGATTTCGATATTTCAGAATATTTACTTCATTAATTCAATTATTTTGCAACCCGGAAAATGCATACACTGAAAACACGCATCTATAAGACTCAAAAATCAGGCGACCAAGAATTGAGATTCGTCAACCAACCAGTAAGAACTGTACAAAGTTGAAAAATTCTTAATGACCTCAAAAAATCTGTGAACGAAATCGGAAAGAAAAATTTTAAACTTCGTTTATATATGCTCTGGAAGAATATCAAAGATTACTAATTGTACGGGGTAATATATGTTTGAGATCATCCCAAATATGAAAAGTTAATTAATAGATGAAGCAAATACATGCCAAAGGTCGCGCTTTACAATTAAAAATTTTAAGTGAATTTGATAGAGACGTAATGTACTGAGCACTTCATTCGTGCAGAAATTTAGGGTGGCGAGAATCATTTGGAGGAAAAAAGTCAAGTTTTTCGGTCTGAATCGTGCAGAATGGTAGTTTTTGCCTCAAAAAATTGCGAAAAAACGGCAATTTTCGACGCAAAAGTTGACTTTTCGTGTTTTTTTGGCTAGTTGACTATTTATTCGGTCATTTTCAAGGTCAATTTATGGATGTTTGCAATTCATCCATTTCCGAAGATGATGAACCAGGTTGTTCGCCGATTATCGATCGGAAATTGTTTCCCTATTGCGAAAATGATTCGGGCGCAAGTTCCGACGATTATGTCGAAATTTGGCCTATGACGAGTGACGACGACGGGAATGACCGCGAAACGCCCATGGATTTTGAGACCGGAATTAAAGCTTCGTTGGCTTCGAATTTAGAATTGCCGGATGTGAGTTTTATAGAATTTAGGACGAGAAAAAGTAATTTTTCGTTCGATTATGGGTATAGTTTTTACAATCAAATTACGAACCGAAAAATAGCACGTTTGAGCACGGCGATTTTCGATATACAAAAAATTTTGAATCGGCCAAAGCGGAAAATTTTCGTTGGAACCAGGCTATTCCTGAACCGGGCCCCAGCCCTTCGACTCGTCTGGCGAATTTGAAAGAGCCGCACGAATTTGTCGATCATTTATTTACGGAACATATAATCCAATGGTGATTAATGTTTTTTGGATATAGTTCGTAAGACTTGGTGAGGGTACCGAAATCTTCCGAAAATCCTGGGCCTGGGGGTCAAAAACGCTCCAAAAATGGTTAAAAAAGCCGGAAATTCTGAAAATTTCCCAGAAATCAGACTCTTCTTCGCCCAATTTTTTCGAGTTTTTTAGTTTTAGTGATTTTGTTTCCTTTAGGATTGTCGATTGTACCAACGAATACGCCAAATCTGTTTCGAAAAGTTTTCCGCCGACGAATATTTTGGAGATGAAAGGAGTGAATCTTTTTCTATACTTTCCACATGCTTGTTTTGAAAGGTGGCATTGTTTCAGTGGTTCGCAGCCTGCATCTTTCTGGGCGTTCGCGGCAAACCGGCTACTCGCACGGCGTTCTCCAGTAACGCTTTGGAAAGTATTCTAGCCGTTCAAATGGCATTTTCTTTGTCCAGGTAATAAATTTGCTGCTTAGTCTAGCTCTTCATATCTCTTATTTTTTATTTTCCTGTCCACTTGCTCCACTTTCCAACTTTTTCAAAATTTTTCGTTTATTTCATTTTTATTTCAATTTCTTATTTCGTTTTCTTAATGTTCGTTTTTTCACTGTTTCATTTTCACTTATAACTTTTCGGCTTTTTGTATTTTTCTATTTCCCACTGTTTTTATATTATTTTCTTTCTCATTTCTTTTTTTCATTTCCATTTTAACTTTTTTTTATATTTCGTGTTTTTTCATTTCTCTTTTTTTGTTTTTCTCCAATTTTTCATTCGTTTTTTTCATCTTTTTTCGTTTCTCACTTTTATTTTTAGCGTTTTTTTCTTAGTTTTATTCTTTTTCCTGTTCATTTTTTCTTTTTTCATTATATTATTTTTTTTATTTTTCGCTTTTTCTCGTTTCTCTTCTTTTCACACTTTCTTATTTCTCATTTCTTACGTTTTCATTCTCCATTATCTCATATTTGTTTTTCATTGCTGTTCATTTTCATTTTTTCTTTCTTTTTTTATTTTTCATTTTTTTTCTACTTCTCATTTTCATTTTTTGCCTTAATTTTTTTCTTTGTTTTTCTTCTTTTTTTCAATTTGTTGTTTCCCCATTTTCATTTTTTGTTTTCTTTTTTTCATTTTCAATTTTTTAGTTTTTCTGTCTTTTAGATTTGAAGAAATACGACGACATATCCAATTTGATAAAATCAACGAAAGGAAAAAGGACGATCCGGATAAATTGTCGAAAATTCGTTTCGTATTTGAATCGTTGTTCGAAAATTTTCGAGTACTGATTTTTCCGTTTTTTTGAGCGAAGCATGATTTTTTTGCTTTTCAGGCCGCCTATATATGTTCTGGAAATGTGAGAATTGACGAGGCGATCATTTCATACAAGGGCACCACTGAATTGAGACAGCGCGTCACTAATAAAACTTGTAAAGTTGGTATGAAAGTGAGTATATTTGAATTTATATATTTTTTAAAGAAAGTTTGCTACTTCTTTTTTTGCCTTATTTTGCATTTTTTTGCTTTTTTCTCTGCTCGTGTCAATCTTAAAATATGCGTGCTTAGTACGAAATTTTTGCGAATTTTGCGCTAAATTTATTTTCACTATTTTGCCTTCCCAAAGTCGACAAAATTTTCCTCAGGTTTGCGGACTTTGCGACGCTAGAAACGATTATTTCTACAACGGCGAAATTTATAGCGCAAAATTTAACGGCAAAACTCAACTGGAAATTGCTTTAAATTTAGTCGAACCGGTCACAAATTGCGGTCGAACGCTTTTCACCGACGGCCCGTACACGTCGCCGGAATTGGCGCACCGGCTCCTGCAAAAAAGGACCTATTCGATAGGCGTGGTTCAACATCAAAAAATTGGAATTCCTTTCAAAATCGCCAATTCGTCTTACCAAAATGAAGCGGAATTGGGCAAAATTTTCCATCCTCGAACCGAATTTTTCTGGTGCGAAACGGTCAAATTCACGTTAGTTAAATACGAAAAGAGTAAAAATAAATTTATTTATTTATTATCGTCGAAACACGATTCGCCGAACATTTTGTCGTCGGGCCTGGCCGCTAAGCCGGAAATTTTTTCGATTCATAATCGAATGATGAAATGCGGCGTTGTGGATAAATTGATCGAACGCTGGACGTCGTCTACGTTGACCACGCGTTGGCCTTTAAGAATCTTTTATTGGCTACTAGATGTCGTGTATTTGAATGCGTAAGTTATCCTCACTGCGATGAGCTTGATAAAAATTCAGCCCTTGCTGCGTCAATTTTGAATTTTGTAAAAAATAGACCATTTGGTTGAAATTAGCATCTTGAAATCTACAAAATAATATGCTCCAAAATTATTGAATAATCGAGAAAAAATTTATCAAATGCTCCCAAGTTTTTCCCCGCTCTTTCAGCTATATTTTGTATTGTGAATCGAATACGTCGAAAAATAAATATAACATGGAGCACAGCGGTCGAATGCAATTCTTGACCGATTCTTCCTTAGCTTTTCTATCGCAGAAGATCAACCATCGGGCCAGCGATCCGCGAATGAAATCTAATCCATTTTTCCGAAAATTGGTCGACGTTGTTCAAGGTTTCGCTAAATTGGCCGTCGGTCGGAAAAAAGAAAATATTTTAAGCAATATCCGTAAGCTTTTTTCTAAAAATAGGTATGTTGTGAGACTATCTTTTAAAAATTCTTATCCAAAATCCCTCAAATTCGAACAAAGTTTTCATAAAATCCTCAAATTCTGACGAAAATTCACATTGAAGTGCTGAAAAAAATTTCAACTTTTGAAATCCTCTCAAAAAAGCAGAATTCTTTCATAACAACCATCGCAATATACAAAAAAATTCATCAAAATTCTTGGGGTTCCCATGAAAATTCTCAGCTCACGAAATTCTCACAAAAAGCAAAATTCTCGTAATTTTCACAATTGATTCAAATTTTTCAGAAGAGAATTATCACAATAAACCTCTCACCAGAATTCTCATCTGTTCGACAAAATTATCACTAATTTCCCCATTCATTCAAAAATAAAGTTAGTGTTAATGGCACTATCTAGCTGATTGACCACATAGCCACATTGCTCAGGTATCCATTTTTGTTTTAGGAATTATTGATTTCAGCTCCGGAAAAAAATGGAAATTCTGGAAAAATGACCCGCAAAACCTGGAAAAGTCAGGAAATTTCCTTTTGGAAAATCTAAATTCTCACAAAAAATTGAAATTCTCACTGAAAAAAATTTCTTTAAAATACAAATGTTCCATCAAGATACCCATAGAAAAATTTTCAACGCAATTCTTACCTCACAATTTTTTGAGAATTTCCTTTTCAAATTCTCTCAAAAAACAAGACTCTCTTCAGACCCTCACAGTAAACAAAGCTTCCAGAAATTTTTCATAAAAAAATGTTCAATAAACTTGTCACATATTCTCCAAATTCTCGAAAAAATTCCTCATATTATCATAAAATTCTGTCGAATAACGAAATTCTCACAAAGTCCTGAAATTTTCACTAAGAAAAAACTTTCTCATACAGAATGCTTGAAAATTTTTCACAGAATTCACATAAAAACTTTACATTTTATTTTTCACAAATTCCCTAAATTGTCACATTAAAATAAGCTTCTCATAAAATTGTTACGGAAAACAAAATTTCTCTCAAAAATTCTCAAATATTCAAAAAGAGTTTTGCTAAAATTTTCATCTCACAAAATTCCCTTAAATGACCCAAATTCTCAGAAATGATTCTCAATAAAAGCTTATAAAAACGTTCTCATCGAAATTTCCGTCTCTCAATTTTATTTTCACAAATTTCTTAAATTCTCACAAAAGCAATGTTTTCACAGAAAACCAAATTCTTACACTAAAGTACTCATCTCGCAAAATTCCCACGAAAAAACTAAATTCTCGCACAAAGTTAAGTTTGTACAAAATTCTGGCGAAAATACTGAAAAAACTAAAATTCTCACGTCGTCATAATAATTGGATAGAATATAGAGCTAAGCCTGGATAAGGGGCTGGTACGGATTGTCACGAAAAAACAAAATTTTCATGGAATTCTCACATAAAACACAATTCTTACGAATTTCTCACACAAATCTCATAAAAAAATTCAAGTCAAAACTCTCACAAATCCCTCCAATTGCCACGGAAACGACATTCGCATGAAATTCTCATAGAAGACAAAACTCTCATAAACTCCTCAAATTATCACAAAAAACGAAGATTCTCATGAAATTCGCACCTAAATAAAAATTCTCAAAAAACAAAGTTCTCAAAATTTTTAACAAAATTCTGTGAAAAAACCCAATTGTCACAAAATTTGGATCAGTAATATTGATTCTCTCGATTAAACTATAGAGATGTAACGGCTAGCACATTTTTAAAATATCGGGTCCGGGTCTCAAATTTTAAGAATACGGGATTCGGGTCCGGTTCCGGGTCCAAAATTTCATGAATATCGGGTCCGGATTTTTCAAAATGGGTTTTTCAAAATCAAAAAAATCGGGTAATCTCGCGTCCTGTTTCAGATTCGGATACCCGATACATCTCTGTTAAACTATTCTTTTTTTACAGCTGTTGAAAACAGAACGCCGTTGAAAGCTGGTCGTCTTCTATCTTCTAAATCGTCGTCTTATTCGGCTGCTGCTAGTGCAGCGATCGACGCCGACGATCAACCTTCGACGTCGAAGTCAATCGCCGCCGTTTTAGAATTCAAACCGCCGTCCACTTTAGAGGTGGCCGCCGCCCAAATCGAACGAAATCGATTGCGTAAAGCTTGTCGGATGGAGGAATGTCGGGGCCGAAGTCGCAAAACTAGTTACAAATGTCACACGTGCAAGAAACCCCTTTGTAAACAATGTATCAAAAGAAAGAGTCGAAATTGCGTTTTTTGTAAAAATTGTTCAAATCTGTAATACTATAGTAAAAACATTAAAATTTATTATTTCCTAGATTTCAAGGTGATGTATGATTCTGGCCAAAAAAATCAGTTTTCCAGAATATATTGTGAACGATGTGCAAAATTGATGTCAAGATCCCGTGCACTACAGCGTTTTTCTATTACAAATTATATTGATTCGTTTGATCAATTTCCGTAACTCCACAAACTTTGTGGATGTCATGTGATCTAGCTTGATGATGATTGTCTCAAATACATTCTGCTTGCAAGTTTGAACCGTTAGTAGTTTGGAGACTGCCCATTATTCGATGCGAGTACTGTAGTCAAATTTTTCGACAGAAAAATTTTGATTCGCGTTGCACGTTACTTGGGATCTTTTTTTAAATTGAATTATCATCCGTATGGCGCCTCCGTTCTTTTTGGATTTGGGCAAAAGCGCTCGCGACGTTTTCTCACGGGGTTATAGTAAGTTTTTCCGTTAATGGTTTATGATTAAGAGATGTATCGCCATCGGGTCCGGGTCCTAAATTTCAATCTCTACATTATGTGCCGGACCAGGAAAATATTCTTCTTTCTCTAAATTGGGCATGGGCCAGCATACCTGTATGAGGTCCGACCAGTTGGGGGGGTAGAAAAAAGTCAAATTTTTCCCCAAAAAGGCCAAAAACATAGTACACTTTTTTGCAAATTTTTTTCAAACTGGGGGGTTGGATGATTTTGGGTACAGGGTTGGCCAAGTTAACCCCCTCAAGTACAGGTATGGGGAGGGGGTCGAAAAAAGTCGAAATTTTTTCCAAAAAACATAAGGTGAAGTGGGGTGACTTTGATCAGGGCATGGTATTTGATAACTATTTGAGATCAGCAGGTCACTTTTGCTGTGTAGACAAAAGAAATGACCTGCTGATTTCAAATAGTTATCAAATGCCATGCTCTGATCAAAGTCGCCCCACTTTACCTTACACTTTTTTGCAAATTTTTTTAATTTTTTCCATACTTGGGGGGGTTGGGTATATGGTTGGCCAAGTTGGGGGGTCCACCCCTCCCAAGTACAGGTATGTGGGCCAGTGTTTTTTTTCTGCACGAACATTTGTGCTAATTATCACAAAGGGCCAAAAAAAATTGTGCCAATGGCACACAAATTTTTTTTCAGCCTATAAACATACTGAAAATCTTTAAAAAGTTTTAAGCCAAAGCTTGATAAAAACATGACTAAGGATAGTTTCACCGCACCAATTTGCATACAAATCGTGCCAACTCTATTTTATCTAAGTACAACAGTGCGATAAGAAAAACTGATCCAGAAAACAGTTTATTACGATTCGAAAAGACATCGGATGCTGCGAGAATTCAGATATTACTAAAGAATTTTTTAGGCAAATTATACTTTTCTTAACGACGAATAATTTCTTCTCAACACCGATGTAAATAAATTAACGATGTCTATAATTGCTTCCTCCTGAAAAACAACCAAGCCGAAAGTTACGTCGCGTAAATTTTTGGTTGAAAAATTGTGCCAACAATTTCAATTTTTCTGTTCCAATCAAACACCAAAAATACAGATTCCTCATCATAATAAATATAACTAATGCACCGTCAAAAAATTTTTTGCATTGAATTTTATGAAGACTAGCTTTTCGACTGATGCAGATGGCAATCGATTATGCAACTTGCTGTGAACAAAGCCAAATGTTGAAAAATTAAGCTCTGATGACGCAGTGGACACCAAAATGGAAAACACGTGATTCTAACATGACAAAATAAATTTCGTTTGCTCGCATACCTGTAAGAGGTCCGACCAGTTGGGGGGGGGAGGTCGAAAAAGTCGAAATTTTTCCAAAAAGGCCAAAAACACTTTTTTTGCCAGTTTTTTCTAATTTTTTCGAAACTCGGGGGGGTTGGGTATATGGTTGGCCAAGTTGGGGGGGGTCCCCCAACCCTTCCCCCAATTACAGGTATGTTTGCTCGCCATTAATAGTCTCAAAAAAGGTACTCTCAAGGCATTTTTTGGAACGAGAGCCACGTTTTGCCTTCCGTCAACCAATTATTGCATCGCAGATTTTTGGCTGCTCTCCAGCATTTGGTAACAAAACGTATTTTTTCATTATCCTCAATTGCCGACATCATTTATTCATTGAGTTGCTTGTAAATTGTGTTTTTGCGGGCTGAAAAAAAGTTTGATGTTTCTTTCTTCAACATTCATACTGTTTACAGCCATTCAACCAGAATACTTGGTTGGTGGTTCATTTTCAGCCCATTTTTGAATCCAAAAAGCCGTCAGCTGCCTCTTTCTCCAGTGGGTCTGCTGTCTTCCTCAAAATTTTAAGGCTGCTCAAGTCAGCTCACCAAATGCTGATGGCTGTGAGTAGACTTTAGCAGTCACTCACTAGCACTGCTCATATAAGTGCTCATGACTCATGAGCAGTAAAATCTGCCTAATATTCAGATAAACTACCGAATCCAGCTAAAAGACAATACAAATATAAGTTAAATTTATTGAATATGAATCTTTAGCTTTCGATTAGAATAAGTCAACTCAACAGAACAGTCATAGGAACCGAATCGAACAGCACTAAAAAGTCTCCTGAATTGAAAATTTACTATAGCATCTGATTTGTTTGTTGTGTGATCTCATCTCAGTGTCAGAAGAGACTGCATTGCAGTTACTAAAGTTGGCTCAACTCTCAATTTAATTGTTAAATCAGGAAGAAACTTGTATTCCTGAGAACATAAAGGGAAAAATGAATTTTTTTCTTAAAAACCCAGAAACCCAGAAATGTCCAATTTTCCAACCTAAAAACCCCCATCAACCCAAGAACCCAATGCCCGCCAACCCTGTAGACATTTTTTCGAATGGGGTAGGGGGATGGGTGAGCAAAAAACCAAAAAAGTTCTACAAGCCTATTTTTCACACAGAATATGCACAAATATCATGAAAAAGCTGTCTTGTAAGAATTTCAGGGGGTGTTCGACGATTTTTTTGGCATCCCTATCCTATGTGCATGTATGATTAAAATACAATTCTCTCAAGTTCGAGACAAATAAAAGTAATTAATATTATACCTGGCGCGAAGCGCCGAAAAATTATTGCGTTTTCAGCCCCTATAATGACTAAAAATGAAAGAAATTCAGTCTTCGACCAGTCAAAAAATTTGTGCCAATTGGCACAAACACACAAAATTTTTTGTGCCATTTCAAATTTTTTTGTTCCAAAAACCATGTTTTGGGACAAAAAAACACTGTTTTGGGCCTTTGGGGCCTGGAGGAAAGATTTTCGGTAACGAGAAAAATATTTGAGAGTCCTTAGTCGGAAAAGTGCGGTCAAAAAGTTTAAAATTTTACAATGAACTTCAACAATAATTATTTGTTTCTGGTACGGTTGTGGATTTAGCGTGTCTACCTTGACTAATCAATCAAATTTGCAGATTTTAATAGTCTAAAATGTTTTATTTTATGTTTTAATTATGAGTTTTCAAATTTTGAACGAAAATTCGTGCTTAGCTCGTCAACTTTCTAATATATTTTCTTCTTTTTAGCATAATTTTAATTCTCAAATCCCATGGAATTTTCAATTTTTTTGACTCCATTTAAACAATTCTCGCATCTTGTTAGAAATTCTGCGAACTGCTCGAATTTATGCCTAATTAATTAAAAAAGCTATAATTTATGAATGTAAAATTTTTTTTCAGATTTTGGATTCGTAAAAGTTGATACGACTACCAAAAGCGGCGATGTCGAATTCAAAACGAACGTCGCCCATAATTTATCAACGGCGAAAATGTTCGGTGCTTTGGACGTCAAATATAGGCTACCTCAATACGGTAAGAAAATCCGACGAAAGTTTTGCATTTTCTTAATTTCTGGTTCGTCTACAAGGAACGACCATAACGGAAAAATGGAATTCGGACAACGTTTTGAGTACCGAATTGATTGTCGAAGACAAAATTATGAAAGGCATGAAACTAGTCATGGATTCGTCTTACGCTCCCACTATCGGGTTAGTTGCTAAAGAAAAGTTAATTCTAAACTTATCTTTGCTAAAATGTGTTTACAATATTTCTAGTAAACGCGCCGGTCGTGTAAAGTGCGAATATAGACATCAAGAAGCGTCCATAAACGCCGAAGTTAATGCCGATGGAACTGGCGGTCCTTTGTTTAACGGCGCCGCCGTTGTCGGGTAAAATTTGGGAATTTTACGCCATTTTTCAGTTATTGCCAAAATTCCTTTGTTTCTATAGACGAAACGGTGTTTATTTGGGAGTTAGCGCTGGTTACGATCCGTCTAAATCTAAAATGACGCATCATCAAGTTGGAATTGTTGCCGAGAAAAACGATTTCGGAGTTCATTCGTATATGTAAGCTTTATTTTTAATGCAATTTTTCATTTTTTCTGTTTCAAAATTGGTCGACGGAAAAATATTTTCCCTGACATTTTCTTCGAAAATAGAAATTTTAAACATATTTTTTCAAATATTAGGCTCAATAATAACGAATTCGGAGGCAATATTTATCATAAAGTGAATGGCGATTTGGAATTAGCGGCCAATATGAGTTGGATGACGGGCGAGCAGACGACGCGTTTCGGCGTAGCCGCTAAATATAACGTCGATAAAGATACGATTCTAAGAACGAAAATTAATAATAATTCGCAATTGGGCGTCGCTTTGACGCACGCTTTCAAGCCTAGTAAGTTTCAAATCTTTGGATTTCCACAGTTCTGAATCTTCAAAATTTGTGAAATAATGGATTTTTTCAATTTTACAAGTTTCGGAATTTTCGTATTATTGAAATCCTGGATTTTGCGACATTTTAGATTTCTAAAATCCTTAATTCTGGTATATTTGAAATTTCGAATGTGTGAAATTTGTCGAACTTTGAGTTTTACATGTTTTTGAAATTCTGAATTTTTCGAATTTCAGGTTTATGTTTGGTTAGATTTTGAAAAATGTGAATCTTCCAAATTTCGGATTCTCGAAATTTTAAACTTAACTAATTTTTGAAATTTTAGATTCTTTAAATTCTGAATCTTTTGATTTGTTTAATTTTTTTGAAATTTGTGATTTTTATAATTAATAAAATCCTAAGTTTTTGATATTTTTCAAATTTTAAATATTTCGATTTTTTACAGGTCTCAAAGGTACGATTTCGGCGGTCGTTAATTTGAACGAAAATAGTCATAAATTGGGTTTGGGCCTCGAATTTACCAACTAACTCTATGCAAATGAAGTGAATTTTTTTACATTTTTACGCGACTGTTGTGTATAACGCTCAAAATATTACGTTTTTGACATTTTCTATTGTTGAGTTTTTGTTGGTTAATTTGATCGTGTTTTGTGAGCTAAATTTTCTATTTGAATTAGAAGAAACAACTGAAAGTCAAGCTGAACCCCGATTTCACTATCAGGAGTGGTGAAGCTGATTCTAAATGAGGACGACGAACTCGTTTTAAATGTTTTTTGCCGAGAATCTGATTCTATTTTTTTTTAAAACCAGAAATGAAAAGAGTTGAATTTTGTTTTTCAAGTATTGAAAGAATTTGAACTCTAAAATTGAAATGTAGCTAAACGGGAGTACGTGCATGGCAGATTTACTTGATTAAGTTTTTCGAGTGAAAAGTCGGTTTTCGGGGAAACATGCTAAGAAAAATCAACCTTTGAAAAATATGAAACAATCTTTACGTACTGGATAGGGGAGTATTCTTTAGGGGTCATATGGTCCGGGTTGCATGTGCTGCTAAAAAGAAGCTAGCCATGTGATTATGTTATTCTGATTTGCACCTTGTAAATCATGAAGCAAAATGTAATCTATTTCAAAAGTTATATCATCAACGTGATGGAGGCCTTCATGAAAACTTGATGTTTTGAGAATCTTTTTGCGGGATTTCAGAGATAAAATGTGGAATAAGAAACGTTAAAAAATGGTAAACTTCCGGAATTCATAGTTCACTGTATATTGTAAGTTATATTTATTGCAAACATGGAGCATGATTTCATTGTGTTTTAAAAGAAAAAAAATTTAACTTATATTTCTGCAAAAACGTTACTCGTAAATAATTATTCTCGATTGAATTTCGGACTGGCAATGTTCACTTTGATAATTTTTGATAGTAGTTTCATCATGTGATATATTAGGTTCGATCTTCAGTATCGACAGTCAAAATGTAAGCAGAAGTTGGTACAACAGCTGAACCAAAAACTTTTTCCAGCTTTAAGCGAAATCTGTTCGAATTGAACGTGCAAGTCGAAAAAATATGAAATGATTAGTATGTGACAAATATACACTATGTGGTGAAACTAGTCAAAAATTTATATTTCATGCTCATGATGGATATTTGTTTCATAGGGTATTTGATCTTTTTAAGCAAACGAATCGATTTGATTTTAGGCTGATGGTTTATTCTAGTACACAGTTTTTTCATTATCAAAGTTTATGGGGCCATTTTCGCGTAGGAAGGTGAAAAACTCATTCTTTGGTCGAAATATGAAAATAAACCGCTAAAAATGTTTTTAAGTCCGTAATGAAATCATCAAACACGAAATAGATCTACAAGTTCAGGATGGTACATTCGATGCTGCAGCTCCCCTTTATGCTGCAGAACGTATTGCAGAATGGGGTGAGAAAAAAGCAGTCGAGCTCGTTGAGACAGCATCAAAGAGTAAAGGTACTACTCATACTGTTATAAAGAAAATAGGATGGAGAATAGCTACAGTAGGAAGGTGCCTGTCTACCTTGGGCTTTACATCTTTTTCAGCCTACCAACTTCATAAAGAAATTAAAAATAATGATACGGTGAGTGCAGCCATAACTGGAGCTTCTTTGGCCATTGATCTAATTGGTTGCGGTTTTGAAGCAGCTGCTGCTGTGGGGCTGTTGGCTATAAGTCCCATCATTGTTAAGATAGGACTGATTGTGTCCACTGCTTTGGCGGTAGCTCAAAATGTATAGAGTGGCTTCCGACAAACACAGGAAATTGTAAAAGTCATTCAATTAACTTTCTCAGAAAAGTACTACTCATTCAAACGATCTGTTACACCTTGGTTAGAAGCTGATCCAACGTTGAGAAGCATGGCTGACCAGGTAATAGCCAATGAGCAGTCGGTTGCTACGGCCTTCCATATATTAGGTTTTTGCTGGCTGCACCAGAGTGGATGATGAAACTGGTCTAGTGTCTTATCATGAAGATAACACGATGGAATTGACGAAAAGAAAACACACAAAGTCCTGATGAGCACGGCAAGAGCAAATCGGAACTGATTACAGGTTGTCTTGTGCAATGGATGAAAAACTAGAACAGAAAATTATCTGGTCCAGCGTCGCTACTCTCGGCCTTCCAGAAAATAGTAATGGCTGTAGTTAACCACTTAACAATGGAGAAAAGACCTGAAATAGGTGACTATCGCTGTATCAATGCTTTTGGTGTCAACTCCTCTGATAAAACCATTTACCTGTTGTATAATGGAACGGACAAGGTTGTTGGCTTCCAAGATTCACCAAATGTAATAATTTTAGGCAATGGCAAGAAAAAAATTAAGGGTGGTCAAAAAGATGATCATTTTGTGATGATTGCCATGCTCATGGCTCTTTGGATGGAGGTGCAGGGGAAGATGCGGTCGATTTCAGTGGATATGCCAATGATCCTTCTATAGTCATGAAGTTTAATAACTCAATGGTTTCATTGTCATCCGGAAAACAGAAATTTTTTCCACTGCTTGTGAGGAACTTTGAGAATTTTGTTGGTCGTCCAAACTCTTAACGGATCACATAAAAGTTTGTAATCACACAAGCATCGATCTTCGTGGTGCTAGGAGCTCTTCTGATTCCGATCTGGTAACATCTGATTCTATACAATGCAAGCCAACTACAAATTTGACAGTTCACTTGAATACACACATGAAGTTTGTGATGCAGAAAAAGCTACAGTCGTCTATTTATAGTGACAAGAGATGTGTTGCCGGTCGGTAGCCATCATATTATTTTCAATTCGGTGGCTCTTACTGAAGTACGTGCAACAATGAACGGGAGTCTGTTGACTGACTTGAAGTTTACCTTTGACGCAGAGAAAATTACGATGACTGGGGAAGCTCATTGGCCATCTCAATAATATCGTCTCGATTTATGAAACAGTTGAAAACTATGCCACCCACTTGGACGAAAATGCACTCATGCAGCTGATCGCTAGAACCAGCCATGGAAATATCAAACTCAGCCGTGCTGAATATCATGTCCTTTGATGATAAGAAAAATACCCAAAAGCTCATCCCCCAACCCAATGGAGAAAACTATTTTCTCATACACAAAAAGCTGGCAAATGGAGTCAGTGAATATGTTGATGGCTCATTGAATATAAGGATTGATGCCATACCTGAAAAAAATTTCATGAGCCATCTAGATTTGAAATATCTTTGTGCTGATCGAGAAGAAAACTCTGACTTTGATGTTAAAATGACTGCAAAACAAGACAAAGAAAGCATTATAATAAAAGTTTTATCAGTCCCACTTTATAATGCAGATGGCTTGAATGAAGTTGAAATGGGAACTATAACGATAGTTGACGGCATGGCTTACTTTGGTCAGATAAGAATTTACCTGTGGAGCGAAAGTCAAGTCATAAATTCTAGTATTGATTTGATCATTCAACCGATTCCAACAGACGTGAATCAACACACATATTCCATCCACCCAGATTAGTTCGAGTTCAATTCTACCATTCATTTCAATTATGAAATCAGCAATCTGGAGGCTTACTCAATAAACAATAGTCTATAGTCTGTTTTTTATAAAATGCTTCCAAATAGAAAAGTGACACAAATCAGTACTGTCGTCAAAATCATTTACATGGAGCTCTTACTGTAGAACTTTTTGCTCGAAAAATCCCTAAGGGTTAGGTCATTATGCTCACAAATTTCCAGTCCAATATGATAAATTGTTTATCAGCAGAGCGTGAGAATCTGAAATACTACTTGCTTTCCACTTTCATTACTTAGAAGCGTTTCAAGAAAAACAGACTATAGTAATAACAAACGTTGCCATATTAGAAGACCCTGGAAAAATTCGTATTACTCTGTCACGTGCCGCTCAATTCTCCAACGTCACGTGATTCCAATCATGCCGACATTTTGTTAATTTTCATGTTTTGTTTATTACTCGATCATGCTTTTGTTTAGTTCATTTTTACACATGCATTTTACGTTCGTTTTTATATTTTTCATGCATTTCTATGTTTCGTTTTGTTGTATTTTTATTTCTTTACAAACGCGGGCTACAGTAGGCCCTTTAGCTAAAAACTTCCGCCAGTCGTGCTCCACGAGCACATGGCTATTTTTGGTGCGCTCACGCACCTCTTATCATCAAAAATTAGCGTCGTTTTTGTTACGCAAAACGACTAGCTAAGAAGTTTTAGCTAAAGACGTTCATATGCTTAGCATAGGCACTGCAGCCGGCCTCAGTGCTAAACGCATGTGAATGAAAAAATGTCTATGTGCTCATAGGCATCTTCTGCATCGCGTCTAGCTGCAGAAGTTAGCTTGAGCGCCGAGAAACTCTGCCCAAGCTGCAGCTGTAGCCAAACATGTCCTTAAAAGGACATGTTTCTTTAGTTTTTCGCTCATTCTTGGGTTCACCAAGCTTTCGTCCAGTTGTCACTCCGCGTCCGCCGCCTCCTCGTCAAATTTGCATAATTTTATTATATACCTGTGCGTCCGCCGCCTTACTATCAATAAATTTGCATAAATTTACCCGTGTTCACTGCGTCCGCCGCCTACCGCTTACAGTACCCCGCTGCCCATCAGTGCCAGGTGTCCGACCGCCCCGGTTCGTGAATTAAACGTTGGAGTTTCGCCTCCCGCTCGCTCCCGCTCCCTCCCGCTCGCCGCCGCTCGCCGCCTAGGACGTTTGAGGATCGCATCCCCCGCTCCCAGTGCCAGAAGACCGAAAGCATCCAGGGACTTGTCGCCCGTTGCGTCGTAATCGCTTGAGAAACAGGACTAGGTGAGTCTTCTCAGGGGATTGTTGTTATTTGTGGGTTATTTGTTGGGAAATCCTTCCTGAGTCGGTTTCCCAAGGTTTCCACAGATAAGTAGGGCCTCCACCTCTCAGGTTCGGGCAAAAAGGGGCTGTCTGGTCCATAATCGGGCCCCACAATTTAGGTCATTTTACGGGTGACCCTGTCCCCACTCTCACTGAGTAGGACTCGGGGATTGTCGCACCTAGCCTGGCAGCGTTGTCCATTACCCTACAGCAACACCCCAAGGACAACCCAAGAGAACCAGCTATAGACCTCTCTATAGCCACTAATTGCTAGGTTAGGCCCCAACGCCATTTAGGGAATCCTGGGGAAAATGCCAGTATCCATCAGGAGTCACAGCCTATTACTCACTGTAATAGGATCAATCTGATATGGTTCACCATCAATGTGACGTCTAAAACACGGTATCACCTGATGAGATACCCAAACCTCCCCAGCTCTCCCAAACCCACATGTCATACACGTGACATGGATGGCGCAATATGTGACATGGCGAGGCTGGAAAATCGACCTTAAGTCTGGCACTCGCCCTTAAGTGTAAAACTTTACCCTTGGGCCGGATCTACCCCCAGGTCGGGTCAACTCCCATTTTAAGTCGGACAAGCCCCCTTAAAATTGGGCACTAGCCATCCAATAAGTCGGAGACCCCCCCAAATTCGGGTTTACTGCCTAATGGGTCGGGAATGTCCCTTATTTCGGATTACCGCTACTGTAGGTCGGATACCCCCCACCTCACGTCGCGTGTTATTACTGTAGTCAGAAATTTTTTCCCGTGCCACCAAGAGTTATTACTGTAGGTCGGGAATTTATCCCTGAACATCAAATTTAATTACTGTAAGACGGGATTTGCCCTTACGAGTGATCTAAATATGATTTATATGTGTAAATAGTTATCTCATGCGTGTGTATTATCCCCGATGAGTAATAAATCCCCTCTGAGTCGAGTTACTTATCCCCAGAGTCGTGTTATTGTACCAGAGTTGAGTTATATATCGAGTATTCTGTATTTCTCCTCTGATTCATTCTGTACATTCTGCATTCTTAATCTGTGTTGTAAACTGCCTTATCTGTTTTCTTTTCCCTTATTCCCCCCCTCTTCCCCTAATCCTGGGTGGTATACTGTAGCCCTCCGGGTGGGTGCCATTACAGTACGCCTGTGCCCATTCCCGTACTGTAACTACAGTATACCCATACGCGGGTACTGGTATCACAGCTGTAGGGGTTTACGGCCTCTCCTGACTGTTGGTGGTCCTTGACCCCATGATACAGTACACCCTCCCCGTATGATTCTGGACGTCATACGTGGCTGCGATTTGTTAATTGTGTACAGTCTTTTTGTATGTCGGCGGAAACTGTCGGAATTGCTCACTTTTCCGGCCCCAAAAATTTTACACCGACTGTTTACACCTTTAACACGCGTATGCCCAAATCCCGTATTCCCCGTCTTCGGTTATTTTCCCTTCCCTTTTCCTTTCTCGGTCAGCTGAGCGGTGTCAAAAAAAAAAAAAAAAAAAAAAAAAAAAAAAAAAAAAAAAAAAAAAAAAAAAAAAAAAAAAAAAAAAAAAAAAATTTTCTGTTTTTTTTCGGATGCCACCGCTACAGTATGACACCCTTACACAAGTTTCTCTCTTCCACATTTCTACTTACTGTAAGGTCTGTTTCTTCTACTTTCCGGTTGTTGCATCTAGACCATAGACTTTACGGGTCATGTTCTTTGACGTCAGCAACAACAACGTTACGGGTTGTTGTTGTTGTGTGGTTCAGCCTCACGGATGCAACCACTAACGTCTGCAACAGCCGCTTCACTTGCTGTTGCTTTAAGGGGTGGGTAGCCCTCCGGGTTCTACCCCTGACGTCAGCAACCGACACTACGTGTTGTTGTTCAAGTTAACACTCCAGCAGTAATGACTTCTGACGTCTGCAACAGGTGAAGCCAACGTTGTTGCAACAGGTTCGGCTGGTTCTCTGCACCCCATCTGTGACGTCAGCAATGGTGACGCACCGTGTCACTATTCGAAGATGTGCAGGTCTTACGGGTGCCACATCTGACGTCTGCAACAACTGCATCTCATGTCATTGACCAAAGGTATCAGACCCTCGGTTCCACCTTTTGACGTCAGCAACGGCACCATCACGTGTTGCTGTACACCGATAGCTGGCTTCAGGGCCCTATTGCTGACGTCAGCAATGACAACGTATCATGCTCCCGCAGCAGGAATTGAGGTTACATGACCCTATTTCTGACGTCTGCAACGGTAACATTACGTGCTACTGCAGGGGTTTGCTGGCCTTAGGCACTCACCCCTGGCGTCTGCAACTGCGACGTGATACTTGAATACTCTTATCCCAGGCACCTGCAGTCAGCACCAAGGTTACGTGTTGGTCCATACCCCCTACCTTCTGACGTCCGCACCAGGTTACTGTCGGCCCTATGAGTATTCCACTTGAGTTGTAGGTGGTCGCTGGCGCATGGTCCCACCACCTACCTCTCTTGTTCAAGGGTTTGTGTGTGTCTGGGGGCTGATGCCTGGGAAACATCAGTCCACATACATACACCACCTGAGATGCTCACTAGCCTACGTACTGATCAGGTTGTCCGCCCGGGTAGCGGCACTGTTGATCAGTATGTGGCTGTTTTCAAGCTTTAACTGCAGGTTTGAACGAGTTACACTCGGCCTCAGCTGGGTTGGTTGCTTGACCCGCGCAGACGATAGGCATTTGCAGTCGGTACTGCCTGTGTCTGACGTCTGCAAGGGTTCGGCAATCTTCTTGTAAATTTCTTATCTAAATTCACTTATTCTCTTTCATCTCATCGAGCTGTCATACATAGATCTTCTTTAGTGTCCCCGCCGTAGTGGTTCCCAAGGGACCGCGGCACAGCCTCCGGTTGGGCCTAGAGTGTACAGGACCCCCTGTCATATTTCTTTCACTCGAATGCCTTTGTTAACTGGCTTAACGATGCCCGCGCTAGAGTCGCCACTGACCCAGAGTCCGCCTCCGCGGTCTACCCTTTATTAGTCATGTAAATAATAGGCACCGTTGAGTCCGCCTCAGCGAAGGTATTGAGTACGCCTCGATACATACTTTACACTCATATTCAATCAGGGACACCTTGTACCCGTGATCCCTTAGATGTTTTCGGGTGCGCCCTCAAAACATCCAGAGTTTTCATTTTAACTGACTGAGTGTGTCAGAATAGCACCCTTGGTACCCGTGCTCCTTCCCTCTTCTACTGTGTGACCTGCGAACCTCACTTCATCTCAGTGATCGGCAAACCCGGCCACCAGCTGTGTATAATACTCCTGGAGAGTGTCCGTTCTGTTCGGAATGTGGGCTCCCGTTTCGAACACGGCTGTAAGTTATTTGCGAATGTCGTCCAGCACGGAACCTCCTGTATAGTCCATCTCACTATGCAGAGATCGCAATCGCTCCTGGCGAGTGAGGCCCGTTGCGTAACTGCGCGACCCCTTTGCGTAACTGGGTTTGTAAATTAGTTTTGTCCCTATTTATTGCTCCCTCTTAAGTTCATTTTCAGTTGACCCCTATCCTTTTCCACCTCATGCCACTTTATGCGCTACTCCGGGTGAGTAGGATCTTGCCGGCTACGAGTCCGCCTCGCCCCAAGGTTTGTAAACTAGTACAGCGGTCGAACTTCCAGGAAAAATCCCTCCTGAGCGGGTTTATCCGTCACCTTATTTCTCGGCAGGAAAAACCGCCTCTTCTCTTCTTTCTACATGATCTTCTGTCCTCTTCACCTATTCTAATTGCCGGGTCCAGGCCCCAAATTCTACATTCTGGTCGGGATCGATTCCCCATATCTCAGGCCAAGCCTCTGTCCATCACGGGCGACCAGATAAATTCCCTTCTGCGTCACCCTGATGTACTCTGATCTTACATCTTATAATCCTATTCCATTCTAGCTCCCTTTCCGTGGTCGCTAGTCTTAAGCTAAGTCAATTTACGTCTTAAACGCCGTCGCACACGCGTTTTCCCGAATTCACGCGCTCCTTCGCCGCGAATTCAAAAGTAGTACTCACTTTCAGTTTACACAATAGAGACACCCCGTCGTTCCTGCCGTCTCAGTACCCAGCCTGTACAGACCAGTGAGCCGCTCTCTATTCAATTTGACTTAATTGCTTCACGGGCAAGGACGTCTGTTCTAACCACCTTACGGGAAAACGAACCCTCGGACATGAAGTCGGAAATTGATCTCCCTTCACAGATCGAGAACAAAGTCCAGGCAGCATTTGAGAATGCTCTTGGACCCCTCAACCAAAAGTTAGAGGCCATGAATGGTCGGAGGCACCCTCCCGTGTCCAGCTTTATGGCCCCTCCCACCTTCTCCGGTGCTTTTGGTGAGTCTATCACCGATTTTATGTCGCATCTTACTCGTTTCTTTACACTTCAGGGTGTAAGCGAAACGGATCATGCGTATAAAATCGCCTTTCTGGAGTCATGCCTCACGGGTCCTGCTCTCGCCTCCTACCGGGACTTTAGCAGCAGCACTCCAATACCTACCCGCTACGAAGAGTTTACGGCTTTTCTACGGAGAGATTTTCCGGTAGGGCGCGACTCTGATCTGCATCAGCAGCTGATCCAAGATCGACTGCAGAAGCCGACAGAGTCCGCGATAGTCTACCTTGAGCACCTCAAGAGACTATCCAGGGTAGCGTATCCAGATCTCGCGACGGATGTCCGAGATTCTATCATCAAACCTATCTTTCTGCGGGGACTGAAGCCGGTCCTCCGAGATAGTATCAAGTTTAGGGAGTTCACGACTCTTGAAGAGACACTCAAGGCAGCCTGTTACGCAGAATCCCAAATCTTTCGGGACGAGATCCGGTACACTGCTCCATCTAACGCCGTTTTCTCTTCAGAACCTAAACACGCCGGATATAATCCCGATATGCCTAACAGAAGCGCAAACGGTCGTCAGAGCAACGCTCCAACGTCGTCATCCTCCGCCGATGAGGTTCGCCGCTTGAAGCAGGAAATGGCCAGGCTCACGGCCCACGTAGTGAAGCTCACGGCCCAGCAACGTGCACCCGCGCCAATCCAACAGACGCCGCCTCCACAGCCGTCGACACCAAATCAGTCCGCCGGGCGACGCTCGTCGGGAGCACACCTTCAAACGTGCTCCTTCCACGGACTGTGTACACATAGCGACGCCGACTGCCGGGCCCAGCGTCCCACCGGTGCCGCCCCCGGTAACAACGCCGCTAACGGTGGTCGCTGTTATTTTTGCCGTACACGTGCCCACCCCACGGACCGATGTGATAGGCCATGCCCTCATTGTCGTCAAGTGCGAGTGCACCGATCAACTGCCTGTCCGCAGCGCAATCCGGCAAACACGGGTGAGAATGTCTACCAAGATACTGGTTATTCTTCCCAGGGGACAAATGTGTATCATCAAAGAAATGGTTATCACCCTCCCAACGGGACAGGAAACCATTATCGGCAGCCCATACGCCGCAACAACGCCGTTGGGGCTACCGATGGCCCTCCTCATCCAGATCCTCTTGACCTGGATGATGAGGCACTTGCTGAACACCTGACAGATTCTTCACAACAGTGTTATCCTGTCTGCGTAATCAGTATTGGATTTTCAGTGGTCCAAGCAGCCCAGGTACCCGTACCGATGAACGTATCGGACATACCGCTGCCACCACCACCACCAAAGTATGCGATGCCGGTCACTCTGGACCCCTCGACGACACCGCAGTTTGTTGGCCACGCTAACATCCTCGCATCGTATCGCATACCCAAACTCAAGACTGCCGAGCCAACTCCAGCCGCGAATACGACGTCTCCGGCGCCACCGGCCCGCACCGTCCCTCCAGGACCACCGCCTTCGATCCCCACGGATTCGGCTACGGAAGTCCTCGACCAGGTCGAGCCCATGAATTTGTCAGGTATACTACCTTCTTCTTCAGGTGATCCTAGAGTAGGAACCAGGAATCTCTCCCAGTCCACGACTCTATTGATTTCTTGTTCACAGCGCCATCGCCCGTCCAAGACGCGATGTTGGCCATCTGGTCAGTCGACCTGGCCAAGAAATACCCGCATTTGCCGTGGACTCTCCTCAACGAGCCATCAAATGTCGAAGCGCTCACGGCCGCCGACGTCGTGCTTGCAGCACCCGTCTCGATGCGCCTACTACGACCCGACGTCGCCCGCCGGGCACTCGAGTTCATTGCCAATGGGACTATCACCATCTCGCCCGTCGAGAAGTTCTTATTGGACGGGGAGCCATCCTCGCCTTCAGTCGACGCCGTCCGCCGAGCAGTCGAACAGGCCAGTCGGATCCTCCTGCCTGCTGCCGCCGCTACATCACCGGCAGCAGCACCACCGGTTGCCGCGACATCGCCAACTAAGATGGACATTACTGCTTCCTCGCCCCCGGCCAAGGAACCCGCAAATGATCCTACACCGCCGGCAACAGCCCAGGTCAAATCGCCGGCACCAGCCCAAACGACATCTCCGACCGCCGCGACCAAGTCGCCCGTCGTCGAACCCATGGCCGTCGACGAGACCTTACGTCCAGTTAATGAGGATGTCAGCATTGTCGAAACATCACCGTTCCCAACGGCAGTCAACCCACGGTCGCCGAAAGTCGGTACCCTTCGGGAAATCCTCCCCAGCGGTGAATTGGTCCTCGATTTCCCCGACCAGGAACCAATCTCGTCCGACAGCGACGAAGAAGAAATCTGACACTGCCCCTCAGGCCAGATTTGTGAAATTGAGTGAACACTTACAAATTACGTTTGTACAGTTGTTTTTGACAATAAAATTGACCTTGGTAGCATCACTGTTTCTAGGGGTGAGTTTGTCAGCACCGGCGGCTCAGTATCAATTTTGCGGTCTCTCAAGAAGCGGACATCCACTTGAGTTACCCCAGCGTGTAGAGTGTAAATCACCGCAATCTTCATGGAGCCCGCGGCGCATGAATGTTACGGTGTATGTCCCTAGCTCAGACCCGATTACAACCACAGCGTGGAAATGCACATTGCGCTCCCGCAAAGTCTGCACCAACACTGGTTTCTTCGGCTCTAGGGGCATCACTGCAGATGTCATCACCACTCAGCACTTAGCGCCTGCGGCATGCACGCTAGCACATCGCACTAAAATGTTTGGTTCACAAAAACTTGTCGGCATTCGCCCTGGCTTTTATAGCACCAACCAAACATTGGAAGTGATGTACGAATGGTGCTGCAGCGACGTCTGCAAGACAGTGACTAACCTCTTCATCGAGGAGGGACAAGTCGCTTCGTGGGACGGCACTACGGCCCTAAGCACCTTAGGCGATGTAGGTGGATGCAGTCCCACTGCAGGCCAGTGCACTACCCTAGACGGGGTCATTGTCTGGCCTGCACAAAACTTCACGGCGCGGTGTCATTATCACCCCAAGGGCAATTACACTGCGTCCATGTCAGGGAACCACGTCATCATCGATGATCTGCAGGTTGCCCTCAAGATCCCGGGAAACTCCCGTGTCTTCCAACTGTGCCCAGAACTACGTTCCACCACAGTCCGGACGGATCAGGGTCTTCTCCTTCGCATCCACGGGAGATACAATTTGACCCAAAACATGTTCAGAATGGCAACAGACAGCCGTCCCGATCCTGTCAATGCCAAGCTGAACTATCTGGCTCAGCAGATCAAGGAGTCGGAAATTAACGGTTTCCGGTTCACGTGGCTTGAGCTTTGCTCTCACGCTCAACGCTATCTTGATCTGACTTGGCAGTTGCTTCGCTTCGACCCTACCCTGGGTGCCCGGGCATTCCTCCAGAGGAATGACCTGACGGCGGAATTCACAGGCGATGCGCTGACAATATGGCCGTGTCAGAAGGTCAACGCCACCTACGTTTACCATTCGTACCGGGTGGGAAACGTTTGCTACAAGTACTTACCTGTGCAGGTTGGCGGCACCATCTACTTCGCCACCCCCGGTGGTCCGGATCTCATTAAATCTGGCCCAATTGTGCCGTGTCATCACCACTTTACGGGGATTTTCCGAAATCGCTCGGGCTGGTTTACTGAGTCTGGCGCGGTCCATGTGAGCCACATCCCACTGGAACTCTTCTGGAAGCAGCGCTTCAACATCACTCACTTTGAGGCACCAGCGCTCTTCCATGACCAGTTGGCGATGACCCCTTCAAACTTTGCCTTCTTTAAACAGTACGTTTACAAGACTGAGCAAATTGAAGCGGTACTCAACCGGCTGGTAAATTTTACCGCTGGTCTATCCCTGCAACCAGACGCCATCTACCAGGCCTTTGCAGGGGTAGGAACCGACATCAAGGCCTCTCTGGAAGGTGTCGGTTTGGCAGCAAACCATGTTATTACGGGTCAAGAGCACACCCTCGCCCAGGGCTTGCATGCTGTCCTGAGCGGGCCGGTCCAGTTGATCTTTAACATCCTAATTACCCTGACAGTGCTGATCGGTGCAGGATACCTTGCCTATCTTGGTGTATCTTATTATCTCAGCTACCGTCTGCGGAGCAAACAGGTCAGGTTTGTTAGCCGTTTCTCCCCGTTGGGTCTTTACCGCAAAGTCCAACGCTGGATCGGTTTTCACTACGTGCAAAACGATGTACCCTCCCAGCTTGACCGAATCACACCGTGCTTTGTCGTGCTGCTGGATACAAAGGAAACTCCTGCTTTCCTTGACACGGGTTGCCCACGTACTATCATTAGCCAACGCCTTCATAAGGCCTTGGCTAAAGAAAGTCCGAAGGCGGTCATGGCGTTCCAACAACATCACGACTTTAACCCATTGATGAGCATCAATGGTAAAGCCGTTCATACCATCCTTTCGGGACCATATGAAATCATGTTGCCCGGAAACCGCCAGCCGAACACACGGATCGATGTACATCTCCATGTGTGCAAGACTACGTCTCCCTTCTGGGCACCTGTTGACCTCATACTCGGACTGGACTTCTTAGAACAGTTCAAGAACATTATGTTTGACTACCAACGTAATGTTTGTCAGCTGGACGCGGTAGAATTACCCCTCCTGCTGACCACGCCGGAGATTGACCAGATCGACCCCTGGTGGGAGAACACCCGTGCTCTCTCGCGAAACTCACACAGGTCGGGATCACGATCGCGGTCCAGGGCTTCGTCCATCTCTCGGCCACACTCACGGGCCTCCTCAGTTGCCTCATCACGTGGGTCAACTAGGGGATCCCGGGCCTCTTCTAGACGGGCAAGTCGTCATCTGTCGACCTTGCACGGGTCAGGTTGCCCTCGACCTCCGCCTGGAACCTCTCCAGTAACGCTAGAGAAGGGCCGATACCGTGAGCCCAGTGATTCAGATGCTCCGACATCACCCGTGCCAAACGCGCCTCCGCTATCGGACACCGAGGTTGAATCACTAGGAGCTACTCAGAGTCCGAAGGATCACTCAGACCACATACTAACAGTACAGGATGAGTCCACCCTTCTGAATGACCCGGAACCCTCCGTCGGATACGCTCTAGTAGGCCTCCTACGTCGTACGGGACTGCCGATTCCAAAGCGGTCCGGTAAGACAAAACATGTTAGTGGTGCCACCACACCTGATTCCGGTCATGTGGTCACGGCTTTTTACCCAAATGATATTCGGACACCCCATATCAAAGTTCTCCTCAACAACTGGGTAGAAGCAAAGGCACTGGTCGACACAGGAGCTGTTTTCTCACTCCTGGACCACAAGTTAGCGGCCCAGCTGCCCAACTTGTCACTATCACCAACCAGGGCACGCCCTATCGCAGCCAACGGGTCCCCGATCCCACTGCTAGGAGCAGCCTACATCACAGTTACAGTGGCTGATGTCTCTGAACGGATTCAGGTCCAAATACAGGAGAACTGTTCAGCTGAACTGGTCCTCGGAACCAATTTCCTCGGCCGGTTCAATTGTGTCAGTTTGAACTGGGAGAAATCTTTCCTCCAGTTCAAAGAGAGTAGAATCCCCTGTGACGGTCTCATCCACAGCCCACCTTCCGCCCGCGGCGCTTTGCCCCTGAAGGACTTGGTGATTCTAGAGCCTCGCTCCATGACACGATTCACTGTACCTGTCCCACCAATCTATACGAACGTGCCTGAGGTGGCCTTCTTTCCGAAGAACCTCACCGGGTCTCAACGACACGTATATTTTGCAGGAAGCGTCAGTACCGTGACCAACGGTCACATACCGCTTCAGGTGGTAAACCCGAGTACTCACTCCGTGGTTCTCTACCCGCACACGACCATCGGTCATGTGCAAATGCATAGTGAGCCCTCACGGGAATCACCGGTCGACTCAGACACCGTCCTCGATCGTCAGTGGGTCGAGGCCAATGCTGTGATCTCACCGGACATCTCCCCCCGGGACCGGGCAGCCTTACTCGATCTACTGGTTGCATACACCGACCTTTATGCTCTTGATGAAAAGGACACAGGTTCCACTGATCTCGTACAGCACGAAATCAGCACGGGTGATGCCCGCCCAGTCCGCCGTTTTCCTTACCAGTCCTCACCTAAGGAAAAGGATCTCATCATGCAGGAGGTCAAGGCGCTCCAGGAGAAAGGTATTATTCGGCCCAGCACGTCTCCGTGGGCTACTAATACTGTCCTGGTGCGCAAGAAAAACGGTTCTCACCGTATGTGTGTTGACTTTCGTGGTCTTAACGAGGTCACGAAAAAGGATGTCTACCCTCTCCCACGGATAGATGACATCCTCGACACACTCAAGGGTATGAAGTATTTCACTACCCTTGACCAGGCTAACGCTTATTGGTCAATCCCGATTGCCGAGGCCGATAAGGAAAAGACGGCTTTTAATACGCCTATTGGACTATTCGAATTCAATTATTTGCCTTTCGGTTTATGCAACGCGCCAGGGACATTTCAACGCCTTATGGACCTCCTCCTTACTGGAATCCAATGGCGCACGGTTCTGACTTATCTCGACGACATTTTGGTGTTCGGGAACTCTCACACCCAAATGCTTGAGCGCCTGGCAGATGTGTTCGCCCGTCTTCGCCGGGGTGGAATGAAGCTCAGACTGAGCAAGTGCAAATTTTCGCACTCAGAGGTAGAGTACCTAGGCTATCGCATCTCACAGAGCGGCCTAGAACCCGACCAAGCCAAGCTGGCCGCCGTCCAAAACCTACCCATTCCACAAAACGCCAAAGACATCAAGTCCTTCCTAGGCCTCGTGTCTTACTACAGGCGTTTCATCCCTGGTTGTGCCCGGCTCAGCGAGCCACTAACCAAGCTCTTACGGAAGGAAACTACTTTCCAGTGGTCAAAACCTCAGCAGGAGGCGTTCGATGAACTCCGCCGCCTGCTGACCAACCCTCCTATCCTGCGCCATCCGGACTTTTCGAAATCCTTTATCCTTCAAACTGATGCGAGTATTTCGGGGATAGGAGCGGTTCTTAGCCAGTTAGACGAAAATGGATACGACCATCCTGTCGCGTACGCCAGCCGAGGGTTAACAGCGGCCGAGAAAAACTACTCCATTACAGAACTGGAGACTCTCGCTGTTGTCCATTTCGTCAAGCACTTTCGACCATACCTCTTCCAGCACGAGGTGGTCGTTCAGACTGACCATACCGCGGTCAAAGCAGTGTTGGAGAAGCCTAACCCCTCTGCTTGGATCGCTCGGTGGGGACTCGCGCTCGCCGAATTCAAACTGACAATTCGGCCGCGAAAAGGTCAGTCTAATGGTAATGCTGACGCATTATCACGCCTGCCGGATCCTCACTCCCTCACCGGTCAGAGTATTGATGATACTCCCCTTTACAGACCTGAGGGGCACGTTATGATGATCACCGATGGTGCGCAGCACCTGGCGAGATCAAGGACCTTGACCGATGGTGTGCAGCACCTGGCGCGTTCAAGTAATTCAGCACCGATCACTGTTGGCGCGGAGCGCCCGGTACGATCAGAGTCTTATGCCGAGATATCCGTCGGTGCGCAGCACTCCGACCTTTTCGCTGCTCAGCTGGAGGATCCGGAATTAGCCGACATCATTCGCTCTCTTAAGCCTCTGGGCGACCAGAATGATGTGCGAGGCTACCATCTGTTGGATAACGTCCTTCAGAAATGGACAGGCGAGTCCAATAAGATCGTCATACCCAGATCCATGGTTACTACCATTATCCGGGCTCATCACGATGACATCTTAGCTGGACATTTTGGTGCTAAACGTACTGCGCGGCTCATTGCTCGCAGATACCACTGGCCCTCCCTCAGTCGGGATGTCAAGTCCTTCTGTCAGCGGTGTGATCTTTGCCAACGGAATAAGCCCGCTCGACAGAAAACCACTGCGACCCTGAAACCTATCACCATCACGGGACCGTTTCACCGGGTAGGTGTCGACTGCATGGGACCAATGACCACTAGCGAAGCTGGCAACCGTTTCATCGTAGTCTTTATCGACTACTTTACGAAATGGGTCGAGGCCTTCGCTACTCCGGACATCACTGCGAACACCATAGCCCGGCTGTTTGTAACGCAAATTGTCTGCCGGCACGGGGCACCGCAGATCCTTCAGTCAGATCGTGGCACTGATTTCACATCAAAACTGATGACTGAAATCACTGCGATCTGCGCAACGAAGAAAATCCACTCTACCGCCTATCACCCGATGACCAACGGCGAAGTGGAAAGAGCTAATCAGACGCTAGCCACACGGCTACGTATGTATGTTCATCAAGGACATACTGATTGGGATGAACACCTACCATACGCTGTGTTTGCCGTCAATATCAGCATGAATGAGTCAACAGGGTACTCGCCCTTTGAACTCATGTACGGTCGCACACCCATGCTCCCTGTTGACGCCGCGCTCTCATTCAACCCTCCGGCCCATATCATTAATGTTTCCTCATATGATATGGAGGTCAAACGTCATTTCACGAATGCGTTAACCTTAATCCAGAGTCGGATTGAGAAAGCACAGGAAGCCTATGCGCGGTCGTACGACCGGAAGGCACATGATGTCTCGTACAAAGTAGGGGATCAGGTGCTCAAACTGCGCACCTCCAGCAAACGTGGACTCACTCCTAAATTGCTGCCCATCTACGATGGACCCTACCTTGTAACAAGTGTGGCGTATCCCAATGTCACACTTCGTCTCGAGATGGATCAGGAAGACACTGTACATGTCAACCAGCTTCGACTTTACGTGTCCCCTGAACAACCGAGTGAAGCAGAGGATACACCTCCCACTTCACAGGCAACGGATTCGGCACCCTTATTGTATCCATCAATAAGCCGGGACTTTACACCAAATCTGATTGACCCACATCTTGATGCAGAGGTCCCCGACCCGTAACTCAGGATGCACTCTCTTCATTGTCCCCGCTTACGGACGAGGACGTCCTTTTTCGAAGGACCGCCGTGCCCCTCACGAAGTATCCACTCTTGTCCATGCTGGATCTTAGTGGATAGGAGAGAGCGTTCAGCAACCTAAGCGTCACGCCTTAGGCGCATCCTCACGCGATAGCCTACACCTCTCAGGGTGCATCCCCTGCGATAGCCCGACAATCTGTACCTCACTGGGCGCATCCTCTGCGATAGCCTACATCTTGCCCTGAAAATTTTTTCTTTTCTGTGTTCCAGACCTTCGCACAGGATATTCAATGTCGGCAACTCCACGCATCAACAACCTCCGGTCACCATACCACCGAACAGATTACGATCAAAGAAGGCCTCATCCACCGACAACCCAACGGACCTATTCGACCACTCTCGCCGTCACACCTTGGAATGCCCTACGACCACGGACACGCCGCGTAAAACCTCACTACTGACCACTGCAAGGACGAGGACGCCCTTTTTCGAAGGACCGCCGTGTCACGTGCCGCTCAATTCTCCAACGTCACGTGATTCCAATCATGCCGACATTTTGTTAATTTTCATGTTTTGTTTATTACTCGATCATGCTTTTGTTTAGTTCATTTTTACACATGCATTTTACGTTCGTTTTTATATTTTTCATGCATTTCTATGTTTCGTTTTGTTGTATTTTTATTTCTTTACAAACGCGGGCTACAGTAGGCCCTTTAGCTAAAAACTTCCGCCAGTCGTGCTCCACGAGCACATGGCTATTTTTGGTGCGCTCACGCACCTCTTATCATCAAAAATTAGCGTCGTTTTTGTTACGCAAAACGACTAGCTAAGAAGTTTTAGCTAAAGACGTTCATATGCTTAGCATAGGCACTGCAGCCGGCCTCAGTGCTAAACGCATGTGAATGAAAAAATGTCTATGTGCTCATAGGCATCTTCTGCATCGCGTCTAGCTGCAGAAGTTAGCTTGAGCGCCGAGAAACTCCGCCCAAGCTGCAGCTGTAGCCAAACATGTCCTTAAAAGGACATGTTTCTTTAGTTTTTCGCTCATTCTTGGGTTCACCAAGCTTTCGTCCAGTTGTCACTCCGCGTCCGCCGCCTCCTCGTCAAATTTGCATAATTTTATTATATACCTGTGCGTCCGCCGCCTTACTATCAATAAATTTGCATAAATTTACCCGTGTTCACTGCGTCCGCCGCCTACCGCTTACAGTACCCCGCTGCCCATCAGTGCCAGGTGTCCGACCGCCCCGGTTCGTGAATTAAACGTTGGAGTTTCGCCTCCCGCTCGCTCCCGCTCCCTCCCGCTCGCCGCCGCTCGCCGCCTAGGACGTTTGAGGATCGCATCCCCCGCTCCCAGTGCCAGAAGACCGAAAGCATCCAGGGACTTGTCGCCCGTTGCGTCGTAATCGCTTGAGAAACAGGACTAGGTGAGTCTTCTCAGGGGATTGTTGTTATTTGTGGGTTATTTGTTGGGAAATCCTTCCTGAGTCGGTTTCCCAAGGTTTCCACAGATAAGTAGGGCCTCCACCTCTCAGGTTCGGGCAAAAAGGGGCTGTCTGGTCCATAATCGGGCCCCACAATTTAGGTCATTTTACGGGTGACCCTGTCCCCACTCTCACTGAGTAGGACTCGGGGATTGTCGCACCTAGCCTGGCAGCGTTGTCCATTACCCTACAGCAACACCCCAAGGACAACCCAAGAGAACCAGCTATAGACCTCTCTATAGCCACTAATTGCCAGGTTAGGCCCCAACGCCATTTAGGGAATCCTGGGGAAAATGCCAGTATCCATCAGGAGTCACAGCCTATTACTCACTGTAATAGGATCAATCTGATATGGTTCACCATCAATGTGACGTCTAAAACACGGTATCACCTGATGAGATACCCAAACCTCCCCAGCTCTCCCAAACCCACATGTCATACACGTGACATGGATGGCGCAATATGTGACAACTCTGACCCTAATTGAATATTATATCTTCAAGCCGAAATATGAAACATTGAAGAACAGAAAAATGAATCTGGATCCATCCAGTGAACTTTTGGAAACAGCCTTTTGGAAACGCTCATTTGGCCAAGGATTGATGAACGAGTGGACTCCATTGATGAAGATGAAGCGGAGGAGAATGATTTTGAAAAATACAGGAAGCGCATGGATGAGCTAGGAAATTTCTTATCATTGCAACCCCAATGAGCTATCAAACATGTCGAGCTAAATCATTACACTTGAAGTTATGTGATGTCTGAATTTACAACATTCATAAAATGTGGTTTTTTTTTGTATCCGTTATTTGGGTCCAGTGATAGGATAGGACATTGTGTGTCGTTGAAATTTGTTTCCTTTCTTTCTTTCCATTTACGACGAACGGTTTCTACCGATAAAATACTCCAGCAGTTTAATTTCTCAACTTCAGCAGGAATACTGTTGAAAGTAGGCCATGACTCGGAACGAATTAACTATTCATTAGATAATAGCTTTTAAACATTTAGATAGCTTCACATATAAGCCAGAATAATATTCTGGTTATCTTTTCTAGCATATAGGTAGCACTCATGGTGGACTGACTTCATTTTTAAATCAGACTAATTACCAGTGCAGGACTAAACAAAGTTTTAACTAGAAATTCGAGTTACTATCGCTTCATACAGAGTAACCTGTATGAAATCTCCTTAGAAAGTAATCGATGAAACTCGAGCCCTAATCAAGCTACAAAGCATCTAGTTTTTGGGCGCAACGCTTTTTGAGATTCCATGAGGTGGTATTTTTGCCTACTTTTACATGTTTTTCCAAATTTGCAGAGACCCTGTTGAATTTAAGGCCCGGATTTCTTTACTTATGGTCCTCCTTTCAGAGTGTGCTACACCTTTGGTACAGTACACATTGCTGTAGGATCAAAAAAACTTTTGTCCTATATGGTTGGTGCACATTCATCTATTCACTCTGATATGTTTAGATCGGACAGAGGTAAAAATAAATATTATGCTTAATTCTGATCTGAAGCTTAGCGCAACAATTCAGACAGGTAGCTTTGTGATTTTCTTTTTCAGGTGAATGACATAGATTTTGCGAGATTTGATTAGGCTGTGGCATCTATACTGCTTTCAGATCAGTCACTCGACTCAGCTTTAGTGAGAATTAATTTGGCGGAGCTTGTAACGTCCTGTAACATGTTGTTATCATCCTTTTAGATCAGTGACTTGATGGAATTGAACAAAATTTATCTAGTGAATGAAAATGCAGTTAAAATCACGAATCACTGTTTTGCTACATGTCTAAAAACTTGTGGCCTTTTCAATATTATCTACTTCCAGTATTGAGATAATCAACCAACTCATTGAAAGCACAAAAATGCAAAAAAAAATTTTTTGAGCAATTTTCAAAATTTTGCTTTCTTTGGATCTGTGTAGCTCTTTCTAGGGGTATTCGAATGGCAATGCTGCTTTCACAGTATGTACAAGCACAATGTATGAACGAAAGAATAAAAAGATAAAATTGAGCGGCATCATGGGTGATGGTGCTCGGGAGTGCGTCTAAACACGATTTTTCTTGATTTTTGCTTTCCATTTTCGACTGTTTAAGCTTTCTTGTAGAGTGTAAAATGTTTGTTTCTTTAACAATTAGTACATCCAACTATAGTCTGATAGTTATTTGATAATTCTGTAGTATAGATAATAAATGTATCACAAGGGGTAAGCAAAAACCACTTGGAAAATGCAATGACTTCTGAGTAATTGCCATGAGTATGCCTTGTTCAGAGCTGTGCAGCTCCCTAAATGGTACAAAAATTTTCATGAAAATTTGACCAATACAGTAAAAATGCATGAGCTATAAAGTAAAAAAATTTTCTGCGGCATCCGATCGGAAAGTGCTCGGGAGCGCCAATAAACAAAATTTTTTCAATTTTGACAGCTCATTTTCGACGCTTTAAACTGTATGAAAAGGTGTAATATGCAATTATTTACTATAAATATTAGAAGAAAGCTTATTTTCCCCCTCTGTGAAATGAATATTCATTCATCAAATAGGATCAATCCAATCCTGAAATATTGCATGGCTAGCAGGACCACTGAAAAATGCCAAAAATAGATCAATTTTCAAACTTTTGCGTACTGTAGTGGTGTGAATTTTTGTTTTCAAGCAAAATCAGTTATACCGTGGAACTCAACGCACGAAACTACCCAAATATCTAATTTCAAGAAATGATCAATTTTCAACTTATCATATAGGTCAATGTTAAAAGAGGTAGAACCTCCCAGTAATGGCTGACTACTTCCTCAAATTACTTCCCCAAAGGTTTTACTTTTTTACATAAATTAATATGGCTACCAAATAAGTGATTGTTTGCACAATAAATGGACCGCAATTACCTTAAATTTAATCACCATTTGCGTTTCAACATCCAATCAATAATTTGAAGCACAAGCAAAAAAGTGTCTACGTCTACGCAATAACCTGCTGATAAAATCACGTGTCATCCACAGCGTTGTTCAGATTTTGGTTCATTTTTGCTCCACTCAACTTCTTTTCCTTTTTGGATCAGTTGTGTTATACTTTTTTCATTTATGAAAATCACGAGTTTGTTCTTTTATTGTTTCATAACTGCACCCACTTTCACTATCATTTCCGTCATTGTTGCCAATAATCACCATGTCCATTAAGAATACGAAATTCAAAAAAATCACAGGTGTCACAAGACCCTATTTACTTTATTCACGAAATATAAGTTAACTAAACGAACTACAGTAGGAAGAATTACAAAGAAACTCGATTATCAATAAAAAATCGACAATTATAGAGAAACGTGGCTGATTGCGTCGCTAACCAATAGCAATTCGCCTGAAAAAAAGTTTTCCAATTGCAACAGCGTGTTTTAAAAACATTGATCAAAACATCGTCGCTTTTACCCCTCATATCCTGCAATAGACGACGCAAACTGGATTTATCGACAACCTCGACTGATTGGGTATAGGCGTTGTATTTTATACTGAAAGGTCGAGGCGAACAGCTCGTCCATTCCCTGGATCGAACAGAGACACGATACTGTAACTATCAGTTACAGTAAACTCTTTTTCAGTAATTTTGTCTTTGAATTTTTTGCAGTTGTTCTAACTTTTCCTTGTTTGCATTTATTCATTTTTCTCTTATATTTTTGTATTTCGAATTTATCAATTTCTTTTCTTATTAATTTTCGAAAATATAAATTTCCATTTTCAATTTCCTTCTCTTCACTTTTTTGATTTTTACTTTCGCTTGCTTTAAAAATGTGCATTTTTGCTGTTTTGTTTCGCATTTTCGGTGTACATTGAATTTTTCTGTTTTTTCTAATTTTTTCTGTTTCTTTTTGCATTTTTCGCAATTTCTTCCAGTTTACTTTTCTACACACTGATCGATTTTTCTTTCATTTTTACGCTTTTCTGTTGTTATATGTTTCCTGCTTTTGATTTTTTGATTATATCTTTTGACGTTTTTCTCAAATTTGGCATTCTATCATTTTTCATATTCTGATTGTCCTTTACGAGATTTTTAATTTTCCTATATTTTATATTTCCTTAATTTTTTATCATTGTTTTTTGCAATGCAACGTTGCTTTTTTCCATATCCCGGTTTTAAGCTTTTTTATTATTTTTGAATTTTTTATAGTTTTTCTTTTTTCGAAATTTTTAAATCTTTACATTTTTTCAAATTGTATATTTTTTGCTGTTTCTTTTTCGAAATTTTTTAGGCTCCAGTTTTTTGCATTTTCTTTGTAGTTTTTTGTTTGTTTTCTAAATTTATTTTTGCTTTTTTTGTATGTTTTTAAATTTAATTACCCTTACTTACAGTAATTTAATTTTGGCGTCTGAGAATGAATCGGCCACATAATAAATAGGTTGATAATTTGTGATCGGATATTCCGTTAAAGCGGCGTTCGACGGGTCGAAATTTCTCAATTGCGGTTTTTCAGTCAGGCAGTACTGCGTTGTGTAAAATGTTACACCAATTTTTCTTACTGTAAAAATTTCGACATACCTCAAGTTCACCGAAGGACGACAAAAGACCAGCACCGTAAGCTTTCAAAGCGCCTTCTTGCCTGCACAAACCGAATTCTACCGTAAACCAATAAAGCTACAAAAAATTGGAAAAAATTTCAATGAAGCTGCAAAAAATTGGAAAAAATTCAACAAAGCTGCAGAGAATTTCAAAAAATTACAATAAAGCTGAAAAATTGGAAAAAAATTTCGATAAAGCTGCAAGAAAATACAAAAAAAATCTTACTGTAGCCAATTGCTTGACGTATTCGTCCGAGGCGCCTAGACTGGCCAGGCCAATTTCTTGACTGAATTGAGCGAAATCCGGATCGGCGAATAGAGGAACGTGGCCCAAAAGTTCGTGGCAAATATCGCTAAAATTTTACAGGGAAATTTATACGGTATTCAAATTCTACAGTAAACTTACGGTTCGGGGGTATAAGTGGGCATGGAACCGTGCCTTATGTATTGAGTAGAATGGAAAACTCGAAATGCCAAACCGGCCAAAAAGTCCCGGGAAGACAAAAGACCGGCTACTGGTCGCAATGTAAATCCGGTGCAATCTAAAAAGTTTACTGTAAGATCTTACCGTAGTATGGAAATTTTTACCTTTCAAAAAATCCGAAACGTCTTGTAACTGAGGAATATTATTTTCGCCATATTGGCAATTTTGTTCCAAAAGCGGGAAAATGTAGTTGAATTCTCGACAAGCGTGCGTTTTGTACAATCTTTTCAATTCGCGGTATACTGTAGCCCAAGTTTCCACTTCTTCTACCGTATACTGTACTCGAGGAATCAACTGGCCACTGCAAAAAGCATCTTGCTGACGTCAAAAAATATTTTGTTCCCGATTACTGTAACTTACTGTTTATAATTGAAAGCTATGTCAGCAAATTCTTTACGTCTAGCCCGATAAATTTCATCTTTGAATCCCTGGAATTAGAATGCAAGTTGAAAATCGAGTGAGGTTTACTATATCAAAAAAAATACCGGATGATCAGCGTTCAATTCTGATCCGTAGGACAAAATTCTATTGGCGAAATGATCCAAATCGCGAATTTTTTTCGGAAACCAGGGTACAGAAGCTAAAAAATTACAATAATTTTGAGGTACAGTAACAAAAATTTTACTGTTGAATATTACATTGATGAGAGGAACTATGGACGATGACGTATTGGCTTTGAGCTTTGAGATTTTCTAACAATTTGTTTATGTCGACGGATTTATCGTCGAATTCGACTAGAAATTCGTACGTGTCGGGAAATCGCCTGGACGGACGACTTTCGATATGCAATAAATTGACGTTATTTTCCTGGAAAAAATTTGGCCAGGTTACTGTAGAAAAATTACAGTAAGATTTTAAAGAATGAAAATCAAACAGGGTATTTCTATGAGCTTCCATGGAACCATGAATTTCGGCATGAAATTCCATGAATCCAAGTTTCCTGCTATGCTTTTTTGAAGGAATTTTTTGGAAAGAGGGCAGCCACAATTTTTTTTTCTTAAGTGCCCGAATAAAGTCAAAATGAATCAGAATGCTTAAAAACTTCGTTTTTGAGCGGAAAAATTAAACTTTATTCCAATCATTTTCAGCATTTTTACATCAAATCCAAGAACTGAAAATTGTGGTGAGGGTCAGCCAGGGTTCTGGAGGGGGTCAGGACCCCTCCAATAAGCGCCAAATCCAGACACCTTAAAAATCTCCAGGCAAGCTGCCAAAGCACCAACCGCCGTTTCTTTCAACGAAAAGACTAAATTTGTTCGTCCAGTTTGGATATCGCCAGCTTCATCTTTTTTATCCGGATCGCTGTCGTTGCCTTTGCCGTTATTTCCTCCGTCGTAATGACTTCGTTCGAAAACGATCGATCCGCCGCGGTCGAAAAACCCGTTGTCCATGATTCTTGTAGGAAAAAATGATGCAAATATTAACAATGATTATATAAAGAGCAAATGTTGGAACAAGTCACAAGATTTTGATAAGACTATTTACTCGACTCTTTTTGTCTTATGAATAAACAAAAAAAGGCCGGTCAATTTTAGGCCAAAAATTTGATATCGTCATTCATCCAACAAAAACAATGGATGATAAATTATCACGTGGTTTCAGTGTCACATACCAGCATAGCCATATGATCTGAAGTTTTCTAAAAAGCACCCGATTGCTTGCATTTCAAATTTGCATAAATCAGCATAACAGCGATTATTTGTATATACATAACTTGAAAATTAGTTTTTTTGTACACATAGGACTAAAATTTTTACAACTCATTTTGATCAGGCCAGTTTTGAACGGCATTCTGCAACAAACAATAGCAAGAATCTGTTGAACTGGATTCTTTTGCCCAAATTGAAAATGAAATACTTTCCCGCAGCTTTATTTTTGCATCTTTCATCATAAGCCAGCTCAGGTACAAGTGCGAAAATTGCTAATATTCAAAATAGGCTGAATGGAAGATGCTTTGATGCACTTCATTTTTTTCTTTCATTTTTTGTGGCCTGTGGGACTAAAACCCACATTTCTGAGATATTTCCGGCAATTTCTGAAGTCAATTTTTTCATGGGGTACCTCCAGATGAGCTGCCTCATCCCAAAAAGGCCGTTCACCTTCCCGCATCACCATGATGCTGTTAAGTTGAAAATGTGGTGCCTCTTAGGTTTTAAATGGAGCTGGTTAAAACTTTAGTGACACTTCGTGTGTGAATATTTTCATGCTCATCAAGTTGTTTTAACAAGTTTAGAAGGTTGCTTTTCGAATTTAAAAAATAAGCAGTTGTTTTTCCCCTGTGAAAATTTTGAGTAATTGCCTCCATATTCCACATAGTCGAGACAGTTATAAATCTTTCTCCTCAATGGACTTTTTTGAGCTTACAAAACGCGTATTTTTGGAAGACATGAACGCGTTTGTTTATGTTTTATATTTGTTTATGAGCACACCCGTGCACATTTCCATCAGGTGCGGCAGAAATTTATTTTCTTTTTTTAATAGCTCTTGCATTTTCTCTGCATTGGTGAAATTTTCATCAAAATTTTTGTACGGTTTTGGGAGCTGCACAGCTCTGAAGAAGGCGTACTTATAAAACTTTATCAGAAACCACTGCATTTTCCGGGTGGCCCTTGTCTATCCCTTGTGAAGCATTTATTATCTGTGCTACATACTAACTAACGAACTATAGTTTTATGTACTGATTGTTCCACAAATGAACATTTTACACTATGCAAGGAAGTTCAAATTGTCGGAAATAAAAAGTTTTGTTTTACCATTTATCACTGGGCCGGAAGAAAAATTTCGTCCAATGGAGTTCGGATCTAAAGCCAGAGGCTTGTCCAGATTTGATGGCCACTCAGTTGACCAATGTCATTTGTTCGATTATTGCTTGGTGGAGCGAATGATATAGAGTCAACTGAATCGCTGAACTGACCTGACTACGGGTCAGTCAAAAGACTTTTTCATCAAAGATATTGTGAAGGTAATAACCAAATTTTCTTTTAGAATGGCTTGACGTCATTAGAGGTCATCTGAGTAAGCACTGGTCATTCAAATAGATTTTTCAACAAAAACGTGGAAATCACTTTTTCATGATGTCGTGAAGTCACGTGAATGTGATTACTGGTCACTCAGATATAAACGGAGAAATAGAAAACGCATCAAAAAATTTTATTTATCCATTCTCCAACTCTCAAAACTTTTGAGCTAGATCAGAAGGCAAAAATTTTTTGGATATTCTGAATTTCCCCCACATTACATAACCATGAATTTTAATTAAAAACAAAATATCGGTCAAGCTTCATGCCAATAAAAAAATTACATGTTGGAAAACTTGAACTTGCAAGCGTCATAAGTGATATGCTGATTAAAAATTATGCAGAATTACTTGAGCAAAAACAAACCATTCAATCTGCATATCAGAAAAATATATATAATTAAGACACGATTTCTGAGAGATTCTACTTTTTTTACATTCACCTATGATAACTTGCAATTAATCATATCTCAAAATGACATATTTTGGGCAGTTTCGTGCACTGAGTTCTATGGTATCAATGGTTTTGGTTGAGAACGAAAATTCACGCCGCTAGAGTATCCCAAAGTTTGAAAACTGATCTATTTTTCGCGTTTTTCAATGCTCTTGCCCACCAAGCGATATTTCAGGATTGGATCGATCTTATTTGATGAATGGATATTCATTTTACAGAGGAGAGAATAAGCCCTCTTGTGATATAATGTTTACAGTAGATAATTGCATATTACACTTTTTCATACAGTTTAAAGCGTCGAAAATGAGCTGTCAAATTGAAAAAAATTTTGTTTATTGGCGATCCCGAGCACTTTCCTATCGGATGCCGCAGAATTTTAATTTGTTACTTTATAGCTCATGCATTTTTACTGTATTGGTCAAATTTTCGTCAAAATTTTTGTACGGTTTGGGGAGCTGCAAAGCTCCGAAGAAGGCATGCTCATGGAAATCACTCAGAAGTCACTGCAGTTTCCAGGTGGCCCTTGTCTACCCCTTGTGATACATTCCTTATCTATACTATAGAATTATCAAATAACTTACAGACTATAGTTTGATGTATTAATTGTTCCACAAACAAACATTTTACACTATTCAAGAAAGTTTAAACAGTCGAAAATGAGAAGCAAAAGTAAGGGAAAATCCTGTTTAGAGGCACTCCCGAGGATGCCCACGATGCCGCAAAATTTTATCTTTTTATTTTTCCATTCACACATTTCTACGGTAGACGTGAAAGCAGCGTGTCGCGATTCGAATACCCCATGGAGAGCTACACAGATCCAAAGAAAGCGAAATCCTTGCTCATAAATCAATTTTTCCGGTATTTTCGTGTTTTCGTGGAATTGATTCGTCATCTCAATACCGGAGGCATTTGGCTTAACTGTGATGTAAAATTTACTGCAATATGAGCTGTAGAAGAGACCATTTCTCAACTTCAACGACTTTCAAATGATTGTTCGTGGCACGTTGAGGCCATACAAATACATATAGTGCTATCCTTTAAGAAAAATTAATGATGATCCTACAACAAAGTGCACTGCACCAAAGACGTAGGGTACCCTGAAACGCCCGGGCCTTAAAATTAAAAGTTTCTGAAAATTTGAAAAAAACGTGTAAAGATGGGCAACGACACCCCACAAGAATCTTGAGAACTACTGAACCCAAATTTTAGATGTTTTGTTAAGCGCGCATTGGGCCGAATTTCCAATGATATGAGGATGGCATCGCATCAATCAAACCTTTGCCTTAGTATTTCGCAAAACCATGCTCTTGCACCTCGATCGGCATCAAAATGAGTATATACACTAATTTCACAAATATAATGTTGATGTTACTGTAAAAATTTGAGAACGTCAAGCTATTAGCCGAATGGCGTATGGTTCGGAAAACTTGAGTGACAGGACTCGAGTGTAGTAGAGGAAATTTCTTCTGTTTGAGGCTTCTGCACGTCAGATCTTTTTTAGCATATAGATAGCATCATGGCGAACGATATTTTGTATATCTTCATTTTTAAATTAGACTAATTTTACGAGTATGGTACTAAGGAAAGTTTAACTCGAAGTTTGGGCTACTATCGTCTCATGCAGAGTAACCTGTTTGAAATTTCCTGATAAATTTACCGAGTAAACTCGGCCCCAATCACACCTACAAAATATTTAGACTTTGGGCCCACTAGTTTTTGAGATTCTAGGGGGGTTTTTTTGCCTAATTTTAGACGTTTTTCCAAATTTTGCGAAGACTCTCTTGATTCTAAGGCCCGCTATTCTATACTTATGTTGCTTTTTTCATGGCATCCTACATCTTTGGTACAGAGCACATTGGTGTAGGACCAAAAGAAAATTTTCTTATATCTTGGCCGTACATCTATGGTTGGTGCACATCTTTTTATATTTTCACTCTGATACGTTTAAATCAGAGAGATATAAAAAATGCATTCTGCTTAATTCTGATCTGAAGTTTACTGCAACAATTCACACGGTTTTCAGGTGAACGAAATAGATTTTGTGAGATTTGATTGGACGGAAGCTTTTATCATCTTTTCGGATCGACTTGAGTCAAAATTTATCAAGTAGATGAAAATGCAGTTGAAATCACGAATCACTGCTTTACTAGCACAAAAAATTTGCTCGCCGAGCATGCTCGGAGCAGTAGAAAAGTTTTCTGCTCCTCCGAGCATGTTCGGCGAGCAACACACGTTAAAAGTATAGGCGCGTCCTTGACTGGGTTAATTTATCAAAAATTGAACAATGCGCGCACCATCAATGCGAAATTTTGCGCGCCGTGATCAGTCGGTATTTGGGATGTTTCGGGCAGAGAATATCGGGTCCAGTCAGGCAGTTAAAATACGAAGTTGGGCGACGGGTCGGGTCAGAGACATCTAGCAAACCAGGTCGAGGGTCAATCAATATGTTACGTTCATAAAGTGTATACTCGCCATATTACATGCTTACAATGAAAATGAGAAATGACTCAACTTATTGCTTTTAAATAGTAAACGCTGTTTTGAGAAACGAGAAATGAAACGAGACAAACAAAATCAGAAATAAATAAAATCTTTCTCTTATTCAAGGCAAAAAAATAAAAATTAATCCGATCTACTATTGTTGGAAATAGATCAAAGAATCTGAAATGATAGCCAAGGATAGTATGCACTCGTCGTCTGCGGAAAAAATTTCTGTTTAGAATTGCATTTTTTGCCTAACCTCAAAAACTGCACCTCGAAAAGGTTCTCTCAGTTACGAGACTGACTTTTGTTTCTTTTCTATTAAATGCTCGTAAATTGAAGAATGACGAACATTGGTACCACACTGTTCACACGAAAATTTTACTACAGAAAGTTTTGAACACAACAGAAATTATAGAACACTCAATTCGAAACTGTATTTAATCTCAAAAAGTTTTGGACACCATATCATTGCTTTTAACAAGATATTGTTGAATAATTCTTCGTGAATTATAGAAATTGAACGATTTTTAACCATACTTTTTCAGGAGATGAAGGCTAAAAATTATTCATCAACCATTGTGTCATAATGAATTGAAAGAAAAAATAACATTGTCATTACATTCAACCTTTTTCTTATCACAAATAACCTAAAGTAACTTAAGTTTTACACTTGCACAGTTAATAATCACATGCAGGGCTGATTAATGCAAGAATTGCCATAGAAAAAAGAATATTATCTATCATAGCTCACCCAAAAAAACATGGGCCGATATTTAAAAAAGTCAATTATCAGCTATCCATCATTTTTTACTTTCATGGGAACACTACCGAAAAAATTTCATTTTTGAAATATATGTAATGATGACTAAATTAATTTCATGTAGACTAAAATTTTATTTGTTTTTTCTTCTAACAGTCAAAACGATGAACAGAAAACGTTGACCCGTGACCTTCAATGCACAGAGGTATCCTGGATGGCGGGTAAGGTCAAGAGTCTTTTCTCATTTGGCTGGGTCCAGAAAATATCGGGTAGCCTTGGGTAGTGATACATATCTTACAGTATGATCACATTACATGATGTGCAAGTACAAGTGATGCATACCTTACAGTATGATCACATAATATGATGTGTAGGTAGATTTCATGTACTGCATTGTCTTCCACAATATTCTATAATATTGTTTTATATTCTACAATGTTCTAGAACATTCCGTTGTCTTCCGTGATACTATAGTCTGTTTTTTATAAAATGCTTCCAAATAGAAAAACGACACAAATTAGTAATGTCGTCAAATCGTTTACATAGGGGTCTTACTGTAAAATTTTTCACTCAAAAAATTGTTAAAGGTTTGATCAGTACGCTCACAAATTTCCAATCCCATATGATGCGTCGTTTACCAGAAAATCGTGAAAATCTGAAATACTACTTGCTTTCCACTTTTATTATTTAGTAGGTTTTCAAGAAAAACAGACAATTTATAACCTGCGTTGTTATGTATTCATTTATTTATTGTTATATTTAGTACTTTGCTATTATATTTTGTGTTAATTAGCCTTATTAAACTAAGCTATTTAAGCCGTAGGCATACTTGGCCGGTTTTTTTTGCGTTGAAGAACTGACTAAAATCATAAAGACAAAGCTTCAAATTTTAAATTCCAACTCAAAAAGCAAGTTCGTTACAATAGTTGGCATAAAATACACTGTACCAGTTTTTCAGTTTTTCACAAAGTAGCTACAGTAAGCTACAGTATGGTTCACTCTTCTGGCGAATCTAGTTGAAAGCGGACACAAAATTTCACACACAAAAGCTCCATCTAACAGTAATTTTCAGCGACTACAGCCATTGCTTTCTCTAATTTACTTCATGTTAAAAATTCAACTACTGTAGATAGTTTGAAATAGAGCTGAGGGGTTTTTACAGAGTTCTCAACTGCATTGCTCTAATTGTTGCAACCATTGGCCAAAAAGGACAAGTTTGTTTGAAACTAACTTATGAATCTTGATGCTGTTTGAAATGTACGACTTTACAAGAAAAAGCCGGAATTAAAATTCTTAAACCGTCGAAATTTATGAGGAGTTGGAAAATATTATCGCTTAATTCAAAGTTCACACAAAGTGTACTGTTTTGAATCAAAATATGCCATGATACACAAAATAGAGCTCTTTGTGCATTTTTGCTAGATTCAATGTGTTTTGGAAACCCGGTTCAAAGTATTTCAGCTATTCATTCCCTGTTTTTGAAGTAGAATCACTGTTTAGCAGGAAAGCTAAACTGTTCTGAGTACAGGTTGTGGTCAAGTTGATCGACCTACCCATACAGAAATTGGAATCTTAAACTCAATCTTGAAATACGAAAATTCTCAACAGATACGTTCACTTAATGGGTTCAAATTATGCTTGCTACGCCGACAATGGTCTTCGGTGCCCGGCCACCTACTATTGCAAAGTTAGTCGAAATACATGCTACGCTACGAGCACGAAAGGCTGATCAGTTGAAATTTATTTATTTTTTCTTGGTTCTTTGTTTTTTTCATTAGATTCTTTTTTCGGTTTAATTAAAGCAACGTTGAATGTCTGTTTTTTGATTCTTTTAATCCAATTTTTCGAAACCCGACCCTTCTGTAGAAAAAAAATTCTAGAAACAATAAGCAAAGCAACCAATTTTATTGTTTTCGGATCAAAGCAGGTGAAAATTTTCAAATTCAAGAGTATTCGATAGTGTTCATTTTGAAATGATCGATGGAGGGGTTAGAATTTAGGCAAATGGAGCCTCACTAGAGATCAGGAAATTAACGTCGATTAGCTTCGAATGATTGAAGAGAGTGATAATGAAGGAGGTTGTATCATGAACGAAAAATTCATTGAATAGAATAAACAAATCTTCCGTGATTTGGTGGCTGCATTAATAATTCCAAAAAATTCAAATTGATGACCTGAATATCCAAAACTCGTTAATGAAAACTCTGCTATAAAACGTTTTTGTTGTTGTAAAATTGAAGTCCTAAAACAGGATGTTCATTGTTGAATTTCAAAAACAATTTTTACGAAATGCTAAACTATGACAAGTTTGTTGAAGACAAAACCGGAATTAGGATACTTTCAAACAAAATATCGTTTTTTTGGAAGATAGTTCGAAATACAAAATGATTCGGGTTTGTATCCAAAACATGAAACTTTCACAAGAACTGTAAATATTTCAGTGTATTTTTATTCAAATTAAATTCTCTCCGTTTTTATTGGAAAAGTTTTCACTTTCAAAATATTTCTCGATCGAAAAACATCGATACCGTCATTTTCAAGGATATTTTAACCGCTTCATCCACTACTGCCACCCCGCATCATAAGAGATTATCCGGTTACTGTAAAGGCTATCTACAGCCCCTCAAACATTGGCTTTAAAAATTTTGAGCGTTTGTACTAAATCAGAAAATTCTTTAGAGGTACAATGGATCTTTGAAACATAATTTTGACGGGAAAGTCTTTTTATTGATCGACTTGCGATTTTTGATCACATTTGGTCAAAAAGACAGTAATTTCTAAAAAAGTAGAATTTCAGCAGTGCTCTAGTTTTGTAAGATGGCGGATCATTTTGAACTGAATTTTTAAGGTGAATCTGCAATGCTCAGTGATGGGAAACCTTTTCGAAATTTCAATTCTTGCATGTTAGGTCAGCGCATGTGAAACTTTTTGCTTCATCTTGAAAAAACAAGTTTCTATATATTGCGATAGAAACTCCAAATACTGAATCATTGATTCTGTCCCGTTCCTTCTAATGTCCGATTGCTAGTCGTGTTTTACTTTGCTTTAGTATACTTATTGCTTTATTTTCCATTCATTGTTACTTTTTTGTCTTTTTTCTTCAGTTTATATTACATTGCTTATTGGTTCATTTCTTTCAATATTTATCGAATTTTGTTTTTGTCTCATGTATCATTTTGTATATTTTTTGTTATCTCCCCCTTTCTTTAACGCTTTTCTTGCTTTAGACTAGTTTGAACTGTTCTCTTAAATAAGTTTGTGTTCAAGTAGCATTTTATTGGCGAACGATTCAACCAAGCAAATAAGCAACACGACGCAGAAATAACTGAATTTCAGGCAAAAATAGATTTATTCCACCAGGAATAATTGGCCCACCTGTTGCTGTAAATTTCTTTTTGCAGCTGCTAAACGGTAATCAAAAACAATATAATGGTGATTTCGAATTCTTGGGTTGGGACCTGAAAACATATTTGTCTCATCTTGGAACTGATTTTGTGATCACGTGATTATGAATATGATTCACATTTGAGGTTTGTTACAGCCAGTGAAAAAACCGATTTAATGCTGGGTGAGGGCGCCCAAAATCATGATTACTGCAATTGTGCCATCCTTCGGCATGATTTGTGGTTCTTGCACCCATTGTGCCATCATGTCTTTGATTTTCGAAATGGTTCCAGACATGGAGCTGCCAACTTTCTTTGAGCCATGTGGTCTGAACATACATAAAGATTTACTGTTGATATTTCTGAAATTATGAACTCCAAAAAAGTGTTTACACATTGAGCTTTTGTTAAGAGGCAAAGCATGGTAAAGAAACATCAACTCAAGAACACCATTTTGATCTCATAAAATTGCTCAAATTGGTTAAATCCATCTTGATGCTCTTCAGCTAGATCCTGAGGTGAATTTTGAAGCCAATTTTCCTATGTTTCCAAAATAGGTTCTTGAGGCAGAAAGGCTAATGATTTGACTAATTCAATCCATTTCTTCAAAGGCGAGACTTAAGTTTTATATAAACGCATCAGGTCAAACCGCTGAACTTGACGTATAAAACATTGGCCAAAGTGAAAAAGGCAACCCTTAGTTGCTACATTTTGAAAAACGTTGCATACTGCTAAATGTGTCACCATCTCAAAATCCGAAGGAGTTGAACAATTTTGCTACGGACCAATGTGAAAAAAGTTTCATAGATCTAAGGATTTTTATTGGGAAATATGTCATTACAACAAACGGCTTTTGCTAGTAAAAAAGTTCAGCAGGGTCAAAGAGTCAGATCAGGGTCAAAAATCAGTGTCACAAGGAAAACTTAGAATGAAAGAAAATACTGGAGAAAATGGGTGTAAAAAATGAATTTTTCGTGAAACAAATGTTCTTCACTGTGAGTGAAAGCATATGGATGGAATAAATTTGGGCAAACATTGGCCGTCGCATTTCAAATGTTCTATCTGCAACCCGATACTCAGATTCATATAATACATAAAGATCCAGATCTGAAGCAAATATTAATAGGCTATTGTCATCGTTTAACATAAAGCACTCTCTGCCAATAATAGAATCATTTTCGTTACCAGCATAGGCTTCTCTTCTATTCAATGTGAGGTGATATTCAGTTGGAAAAATAGCAGGATTTTGAATAGGGATAAGAGTGAGGCTACTTGCTCTAAAATAAAGTATGAAAATTTTGTTACTACTGTGGCTATACTGCCCTTTAATTTATTTGAGTCATTCAGTTCTTTTATGTATACACATTTTCATGATTATCTCTGAATGAAACTGAAGTAAAAAAACAAAATTAACTAGGAAAATACATACAAACATATAAACAACCCATTCAACTAAAGAAACACAAAACAATGAAAGGGACAAGTGAATGAATAAAATAATGGAAGCAACCAAAACAAATAAAGGAGAAAATTGAATCATCCAATAAAGAAGAAGATAAATGGGAAACAAAGAAATCAGAAAAGCAACAAAAAACACATACAACAAGAAAAATATGGAAAGAATGAACAGAATAAAAATGAAGGGAAGAAATTGTGCCACGAAAGAAAATAATGTGACAAAAGGAAACAGGTGAAAATTATAATTATAAAAGCTGCCAATTTGTATCAGTTATCTTATGTGTCCAATCCAGAAATTTCAAGAAAACAATGTATAATCCATCAGTTCGAGCACTTTTATTACATTGGAATGTTTTTTAGTAGTATTTTCCTTTCATCCTGACCACCATACATGCACGTGGGGGGAGGGAATTGAGGGGGTTTGACCCCCAGCAGACTTTGATTGACCCCCAGCAGATTCTTGCTGACCCCCAGCAAATTTGACCACCCCAGCAATGATCCAGAAGATGACAAAGGAAAATGAGCAAGTGAGAAGAGAAATTCATCATAAAAATAGGAATGATGCTGTAGTCGAACAATTTTTCTAAATAAAGCATAATTGAAGTCCAAAAAAGTAACATTAAAACTTTAAAAAGTGCAGTATATAGGCAAATAATTTCCCATATCTGACTAATAAAAAATAAAGAATATGCTGTTTGGATATTACAAGACCTATCAAAAATCTTTTTTCATTATCAGGAAAAAAAAAATTTGTATTCCACCCCCTGTCCTAGCTGACCCCCCGCAGAATTTCTATGCTGTGCATGTATGCTGACCACTCTAATCAATATTTTACCAAAGTATTACCAGAGCATAAAATATTCCTTATAAGTTTTGAGTTGGTTACCGATATAAAGATGAGCGCTCAGATTGAAATGATGGAGCTGCTAATTCTATTTGGTTAACCAAATTTTGATCATGAAACTTTGGGAGAATCTCAGCCAAACTTTCGCAAAAGGCATTAATAGATTTGGTTCCATTTTCGGCAGTTTTGACCATGTTTCTTTTTAAAATTATCGTTTCTAAGATGATTTGATCGGCAGGGAGAACAAAGTGGATTATGCCCAGCTTCAGGATTTTCAATGATCCGGTTGTACCAATCAGTAGCCGTAAGGATCAATCGAACTGGTATGGCAAGAGGGGGATACATTGGATAGCTATCATTAGCAGAGAGCTCCACTCAAGGACTTAGATGCACATATTTGATCCACTATCACAAGATAGCGATGCTGTCATTGCAATTATCAATGATACAATACTGAGAGTTAAACAACAACTTCTGAACATACATTGAGCTCAGACATCGGGCTCGATTCAGACAATGCTGGGTGCTATCATGGATCCAAATCTTTGGGCTCCATGCACATTATCTCAAAGAGGATCGGCTACAGTTAGACGATGGGATTTTCCTGGACATCTGTTTGGCAAAGGACTCTATGATCATATTGCAGCACCGGTGAAGCAGCAAGTTCGGCTTTATCAATCAAAATGCACCAAGTCAAAAGAATTTATTCAATGTGCAACAGCTTTTGATGGTGTCAAAAGTGCAACTTTTATCCAATGTCGATTCCAATATTTTCTCAAAGTAATGAAAATTCAATCGCCAAGAAAAAGCTTCTACTTCAACTTCCATCTTGAAATTGACCATAACCGTGCATGGCATGCTTACTAGATGGGTCCTGGCATTTTATACTCAAAAAAGTTAATTGCAAAGACGTCCAGCTTCCAGAAATCGCCTTGATAAATTTTGTTTGCTAAAACAGTTCAAGCATGTGGCGATTTAGCAGTACATATACTCATTTTAGTGGGAAGAAGCCTGCCTTCCGTCATTTTCGTGTTCTCATTTTTGACATTTTCAAGCTACCTAAAAAGAGTAAAATGCAAAATTCGAAAAACATTTTCTCACCACGTTATAGACCATTGTATTCTGTATTTAATGGACAGTCACTAATAAAGTTACTTCGTACCTAGGCCGATATACCTCGGAAATATACATAAAAATGCTAAAAATTGAAACATTCCAAGCTTAGGGATACTGTAGCCCTGCAAATTTCGTTTTCTATGAGTTTGGCAATTATCTTAGTATTCGCCATGTGAAACTTATTTTTATATTTTATTTGTCAAATTTATCAAGCTGTTATAGTTCCACCGTGGAGCTCGCAATTACCAGAAAATAGAACTATAAGATAGTGTTCAAACTCCAAGTTGTGCAATCTTCTAGCAGTACGTGAATTTTCGTAATTTTTTGTCAGCACTTTGAACTATCCATTGTGTTTAGAATTTTTTGGTGCTTCTGAACTTTCGCGTAGATATGGTGATTTTGGTGAAAAAACAACAATTTTCGCTGTAAAATTTGATGTTTCGGGCCCCACTGTATACTGTATTACTAATACACACTTTACACTAATGAATCCTACAATAAATTGCGGCCTATTTATTGGCCTAACGTTGGGTAAATTTTCAGAACAGAATGTCTTACGTATCTAAACCCACCAAAGTTGAAACGAGTGTATGACAAAAAGTCCAAAAAATCGAGATTTTCAATTTTTGTCTTACTGTAGCTACGCGAGTTTCGATTTTCGGACAAAGTGAATATCATTTTCCTTGCTAGCTCATTAAGTTACACCAAATATTTGTTTTTGATGTAGGGTTAATTTTTTATTTATCGCAGATCTCTGTAAGAAGCTGAATTTTCTCACACATTGTCAATACAGATCATGAAGAAAAAAATTGCAAGACTGTCCCGATGAGCTGTCAGTGCGCATTTATAAGAGTTGATTCACGTGCAGGCTTAAAAGTAGCACTCTTGAATCAGAAACCGGTCGTCTGACATTCTAACCAGCATTCACCTTCGAACCTTGCCCGTGCATGGTTTGATTTGATGCTTGATTTCAAAAATTATATGACAATTTCATTATATATCCTCTTGATATTTAGATTGAATGGTTTGTTTTTAGCGAAGGAATTCTGCATGATTTTTTCTTGTCTCATATATAATCACTTATGACGCCTCCAAATTCAAGTTTTCTAATATGTTTTTGTGTTATTTGCATGACACTTGATCGATATTTTGTTTTTAATTAAAATTCGTCGTTGCAAAGAGACAGGAGTCATAAATTATGGACCTTTCAAAAAATTGCTCCTTTGTGATCTAACTTAAAACTTTCGAAAGTTAGAGAATCGGGAAAGGAAATTTTTCATTCTTTTTGCTAGTTCCCTGTTTATTTTGCTATCTGAGTGGCCACGTGACTTCAAAACATCGTGAAAACGTCTTGACAGTTCCTATCACGTTTTTATTGAAAAATCTATTTGAGTGACCAGTGGTTACTCAGGTGATCTCTGATGATCTCAAATCATTCTAAAAGAAAATTTGTTATTACTTTCACAATATCTTTGATGAAAAAGTCTTTTGACTGACCGGTAGTTAATTCAGTCCAACGATTCAGTTGACAGATCTTTCGCTTCGCCAAGGAATAATTGAACAAATGATATTAATCAACTGAGTGGCAATCGTATTTTGACAAGTTTCTGGCTTTATATCCGAATCCCATTGGACGAAGTTTTTGTTCCGGCTCGGTGGTGACTATGGATGGTGTCAGATGATAACTCAGAGAAAGAGATGATGTTAAGGACCAGTGGTGACTTGCTTGGTTTTCTTCTCATGCACGAAAATAGCATTTGATAGGCTTTAGTCCGTTTCCAATATTAATAAACAATAAAATTGAAAAACGATGAACATTTTAAATTATTTTTCAATTCCTTGAAGGAAAAATCTTGCTGTAGAAACATGGTGTAAACTATTATGACAATATAAAAGATTTTTTTAATTTTTTATTTTTGAAGCGTTCGATAAAAAAATAGCCTCTAGGCTGAATAATGAGTTGTTTTCTTATATTAGCTTACCTAAACTTCTATTCCAAGCTTTTTTGTTTAGTTAAATATGCATTAAGCTGCAGAAACTAATACGACCCAACAGCACGATTCAGCATTCACACAATGAGATAATACGGAAGTTGCACAAACAGAATGTTCGAGCTGTGAATGAGGAACATAGCCGAAATGTTATCGGGCTATTTTTGCATGCATGCAGAAGGCACAAATCTGTGCAAACACAATATTCTAGATCTTGATCAGATGGTCTTTCGATGAAACACGGAACTTTCTCCATGTTCGACTATAAATATGTATAGAATCCCACCATTAACCACTACGCTTTTGCAAGAATACCGTTTGTGATAAACTTAGCATAATCTAGAAAAATGATTTTCGCTCAACTATTCTGTAAGTCGCTAATTTTCGGCATATCCAACTATATTCATTGAGTATTATTTCTCTGATTTACAGTTGTCTTGTCGGCCGTTTTGGTGATCGAAGCTGGTATACGAGTAAGTGCTTACTGTATATATCTAGAAAAAGAAAAATATACTGTATGTTTTATTCACAAATTCATTCAAATCAAAATTTTTTATAGACCAGCGCCGGTTCTCAATCGAGCTGCAAATATGGTAAGAAAAAAGACTAACCAGCTGTTTCTGTATAAAGCTGAATCATTAATTTATCCGAATAGCGTTCCTGGCACATTAAATCTCTATAATGATTAGAGTTCGGGATGAAACATCTATACTTCGACCGGCTCTTCCTATCAGTGTAGAACTTCTCCGACGAAATACTACCCGAATCTCATCCATACTGTTTTCCAAATGAAATGCCACTATGGCTATAGATAGCACACGAAATGCATAAAACTAAACTTTTGTACAGTAAACATCAAGTTGATAAATTTCGTTCTTCTTTCAAAAGATTGAGGACTAGTCAGGAGATGAAACGTTCATGGATTTTACGTAACAGATTTTGAGAAAAATATGATAGCGGCTCGATGTGGCAAGGAAATTCTTAATAAGCAATGCTAGAGTAGTTTTTAATCGAGGACGTGCAATTCATCCATAATGCAAATTGTGCGATTTTCCACGCGTCAAAGTTTTTTTTGGAATCTGCAAATGTTTCTAATGGTACGACCGTTTGGTCCTGTAAAGTTTGCCTTTCTGGCTATAGAAAAAATGCCGAAAATCAACGGTTGAAGCTGTCCATTGAGAGTGGCATTTTTCTTTTGCTACAATAGCCACGAGGATTCGGGTATACAATGTTGATGACTCTTTAGGGCTCTCCTTCCTTTAAGGGACAATAGAGTGTCAGCCCTGCACCATTACCACAACAATGTCCGAAGCATCCACATGGCTCGGAGCACATGAAACCTGTTTCATATGCTCCATGTTGGAAACGACCTGCACTGAGCGACTTAGTTGATCTTAGAATGATTTGAATGGTTAACTATTCGCCTTGTATGCGGAAGGTTGAGCATTCAAATCCCACTCTTAATGTCATTCTTCTGACTCATGAGTCACATGGATTCAGCCATAACACACCACGGGGCCTGGAGGAGAAGTTTTCCAATAGTATGTCTAGAATGCTTTTGCCTTGTATGCACAAGGTGGAAAGTTTGACTTCGTCTGAATTGTGGAATCTGCTGACGAATATGGATGACGGATTGTGTCTAAACGGTTGATGCAAATTCGGATGGCGGATGTGGAATGTAACTTTTCACAGATTTTTGTGTTCTCGTTGCATTGAGAAACCACGTTGAAGATATTTATTTGGGAATTCACCACTTTCGCTCATCTATCCACAGGAGTACCTTGCGCTGAAGACATCGAATGTTGTGACAATGAAAAGTGCGAAAATAGAAAGTGCCGTGCGTTGAAAAAGGGCGAAGTTTACCGCTCGGTGACATGCGAAAAAGATTACGACTGCCAATCTGAATATCAATGCGAACAAGGAAAATGCGTCTTCCGTGGACCCCAGTAATTTTTTCCATCGTAGTTTCTTACTATTCAATCAAACAAGTCATTGAAGGACTGACTAAAATGGTATAGACAAAGCTTCAAATTTTGAATTTCATCTCAAAAAGCAAGTCCATTACAATAGTTGAGATAAAATACACTGTAATACTGTATTTTATGTCAACTGTTATAGTGTATGGTTCATTCTTCTTGCGAATCCACTTCAAAGCTGACACCAAATTTCACACACAAAAGCTTCATTAACAGTAGTTTTCAGCGACTTTGTTTTCTCCCAACATAACATTTCGTCATGTGTACATAATTTCTTTGAAACCAACTTCCCAATTTCCTTCAAGTTTTACTCAGAACAACGCTCGTGCATTAAAAATTGAGGATGTTAACAGAGTTCTCAAGGGTATTGCTGTAATTACGACCATTGGGCTAAAACGACAACTTTGTTTCAAACTAACTTATGAATCTTGATGCTGTTTTAACAAGAATGTACGACATTACAAAAAAGAGGCGGAATCCAAATTCTTAAACCAGTCGAAATTTAGTAGGACTTGAGAAATATTTTCGCTTAATTCAAATTTCACAAAAAAATGTATTGTTTTGCACGGAAATAAGTCATGATACAAAAAAATAAAGCTCTTTTAGCGTTTTCCCCTTTTTTGAATAAAATCTGTTTTGGAAATCTGGTTCAAAGTATTTCAGCTATTTATTCGATTTAGAAGTCACTGTTTAGCACGAAAAATAGAAGAAGTTAAACTGTTTTGAGTGCGGGTTGTGGTCAAGTTGATCGACCTACCCATACAGAAATTAGGATCTCAAACTCAATCTTGAAATGCCAAATTGAAATTTAAATTCTCAACAGATACGTTCACTTAATGGGTTCAAATTATGCTTGCTACGCCGACAATGGTCTTCGGTGCCCGGCCACCTACTATTGCAAAGTTAGTCGAAATACATGCTATGCTACGAGCACGAAAGCCTGATCCGTGAAAATTGGTTCTTTTTTATGCAGTTATCTTTGTGTTTTTTTTGATTAGGTTCTTTTTTCGGTTTGATTAAAGCAGTGTGATTCTCCTGATTCAATTTTTCGGAGCCTGAGATTTCTGCAGAAGAGAAAAATTCTAGAAACAATTAGTAAAGCAATCACTCCTAATGTTTTCGTTTAAATTCTGAAATTCAAAGCCATTCGATAGTCCACAATAGCGACCTGAGTAATATCGCAATGATCACATTTTACCCACATTTTTGAACCTGAGCTAAACAATGCGAAAATTGGCTGGCCAATGATATAGTTGACATAGAAAACTTTCTCAGAGCAAGAAATTTTCATCTAGAACGATGATGTCTAATTTCTGAACTTGATCAAAGGTTTAATTCACTGGGTCATTAGAAATGAAAGCTTCTATTCTCCGTTCATTTTGAAATGATCGATGCAGGGGTTAGAGTTTCGGCAAACACAGCCTCACTAGAGATCAGGAAATTAACGTCGATTAGCTTGAAATAATTGAAGAGAGTGATCATCAAGGAGGTTGTACCATATGAACAAAAAATTCATCGAATAAAATAAACAAACCTTCCATGATTTGGTGGCTGCATCGATAGTTTCAAAAAATTCAAATTGATGACCTCAATATTTAAAGCCTATACTGGAAGCTCTGCTATAAAAGATTTTTTTGTAAAATTGAAGTTCCAAAACTGGATCTTCATTGTTGAATTCCAAAAAAATGTTCACGAAACGTAAAATCATTCCAAGTTTGTTCAAGACAAAAACGAAATTAGAATACTTTCAAAGAGAAATATCTTTGTTTGGAAGATAGTCGAAATACAAAACGACTCGGTTTTAGTATCGAAAACATGAAATTTTCACAAGAACTCTAAATATTTCAGTGTTTTTCAAATTTGAATCAGCTCCTCCCTGTGTTTTTCTTAGAAAAGTTTTGACTTTTAAATTCGTCATTTACAAATATTTTCTAAGGATCTGACCCGCAACATCAACTTCGCATCACGAGATTATGCACGTCTCCCCTCTGAAAGCTATCTGTAGCCCCTCAAATATTGGCAAAAAAATTTTTGAGCGTTTGTACACACTAGAAGTTTATTTGGTAGCTGATTGATTTTTTGAAACATAATTTTGACGGGTAAATCGACCTATGATTTTTGAACACATTTCGTCAAAAATACAGTAATTTAATAAAAAGGTAGAATTTCAATCGTGCTCTGGTTTTTGTAATATGGCGGATCATTTCGAACAGAATTTTTAAAGTGACTCTGCATGCTTAATCATTCAAAAAAATTTTCAAAATTCCAATTCTTCCTTGCCAGGTTAGTGCAGGCAAAACTTTTTGCTTCATCTTGAAAAAACGCGTTTTATCTATTCCGATAGAAATTCTCGATACTGAACCATTTTCAGGTGGTCGACAATGTGAAACACTCGTTATCAGTAAGAGCAAAATCTGCTTCTTTTGTGAAGCTGCTGTGAGGTTGTTGATGCAAATCAGCAGAAATGACCTCAAGCATCGAGTACTGTAAATTGACGCGCCGTCATACCGCTGGAGCGGAGCCTAATTCGGTACGAACCAGTGTTTTTTTTTGTGCCAAAACATGGTTTTTGGCCCAAAAAAATTTGAAATGGCACAAAATATTTTGAGCGTTTGTGCCAATTGACACAAAATTTTTGGCTGATCAAACATTGAATTTCTTTGATTTTTAGATAGACGTTTCAAGGACTGAAAATGGAAAAATTTTTCGGCGCTTCGCGCCGAATCAATGAATATAATAATATTTCCCACTCGTAATATTTGACCCGAACGCGAACGATTTCTCCTCGAACAGTGTATCAGTATTGTTCCAGCAAACTTCATACGTTGTCAATGACTGATGAATGAAAAGAAATTCTGAACATACCTGTAAGACCTCCGACCAGTTGGGGGGGGGGGGGAGGGGTAGAAAAAAGTCGAAATTTTTCCCAAAAAAGGCCAAACAACATACACTTTTTTAAAATTTTTTTAATTTTTTCCCAACTGGGGGGGGGGGGGGGGTTGGGGGGGAAATGATTTTGGGTACAGGGTTGCCAAGTTGGGGGGGGGGTCCCGTCCCCCCCCCTAACCCCCCCACGTACAGGTATGATTCTGAATATTCTCTGTTCATTCAGACAGATTCGGATTTAAAACTGAAATTCTTACTTTCTGTCATTGATTAATTCAAACAGAAAAATCGACATCATTGGTGCAATGTTTGGACCGGAAATTCACACAATTTTCCACGTTATTTCCTCTAGTCTTTACATTGTTGTTAAATATTATAATAGAAATATATTCGTAGTCGAAAATTGAATCAACTTGATCATCAATTCTTAATTTTCTCGGCATTTCATTTCTTTTTGAGTCGCCGCGAGCTATTTTCTTGCACAGTATTTTCTTATTCCACTGACATGATTAGCTGAAAAATAGGTTAGGCTGCGCACGATTTTTACAAAAAATTAATGCAGTTAAATTTAGCCTTAATTTATATTTTTATCAAACTTTTGGCCTAAAATCTTTCCACAGTTTTCAGTAAGCAGAAAATTTTTTTTGTGCCATTGGCACAAATTTTTTTGGCCTCTTGTGCCGATTGGCACAAATGTTCGTGCACAAAAAAAAACGCTGGTACGAATTGCGGCGCGGATTGCGGAAAGAGCACTGCAGATTTTGATTCCAGGCATTTTTTCGCATATGCAATCAAAATTTTGGGCTGTAGAATTTCAGTCAATTCTCTTTTTGCATGGAATCAGAGGTTAGACGACCATTTTTCCTCTTCGAGACCAGGGTTTTTTATTTTTGCACACAGCAACCAAATTTCGGGGTACACCTATGAAACCAAAATTCTTCTCCAAGTAACAAGATGCAACCTGAACCCTGATGACCCTAATAATTAGGTTAGCGTTTCCTGTCCGAAGATGCAGCGTTTTAAAGTGGAAAATAATGAAAATTTTCCTCGTGAATTATTCAGTGCGCTGTAGTGTTTTTTGTGCCAAAATATGGTTTTTCTTGGCACAAAAAAATTTGGAATGGCACAAGAAATTTTGAGCGTTCGTGCTAATTGGCACAAATTTTTTGACCAGTCCAAGGCGAAATTTCCTTGATTCTTAGTCATTTGAAGGGCTGAAAATGAAAAAATTTTCTCGGCGCTAAGCTTAATATTAACTATACTTTCATTTGTCTCGAACGCGAGCGGATTCTATTCGAATAGCATATTTGTATTATCGCAACAGATTTTGAGATTGTCATTGACTGGTGGAAGAATAGAAATTATCAACTTCATATGTTCATTTAGTTGGACTGAGAAGCGAAACTTTCATTTTTGTTGTTTGATTGGAACAAAAAAATTGACATTTTCGGTACAATTTTTCAACCAAAAATTTACGCGACGCGACTTTCGATTTACGCGACGCGACTTTCGATTCAAATTCCATGAAAACATCTGAATTCTCGCAGCATTCGATTTCTTTTCAAATCGCGGAAACCATTTTCTAGATAAATGTTTCTCATCTCACTGACTTAATTGACAAAAATAGAGTAGGCACGATTTTTAGGCAAATTGTGCGGTGAAAGTATCTTTAGTTATATTTTTATCAAACTTTTGGCAGGAAACTTTTCAGAGATTTTCAGTACGTCTCTGAGGTGAAAAAAGTTTTTGTGCCAATTGGCACAAATGTCCGTGCTCAAAAAAAAACTTTGGTGTGCTGCTAAAAAACGTTGTCCCAGTTTATGCTCATAGTTTTTAAACCTCAACGTATTGTGGATGAATATTTGACAGAGGTCCCCAAGATCAAATATTCCAGGTAGGAGTAAAATTCAAAATTTTCGGGGATAGTGTAGCCTAAATGTCCACTAAACGCGTCATTTTGTCTCAAAATTAGGCAACCAGTGATCAATTTTAAGGACTTTAGGTAGGGGTAATACCCCCCTCATACCCCTCCCCATGGGGTTGTCTGATATTTGATTATGTGCCGTTCTTTGGATGTATTCGACAAAAATCAAGACTTTTCTCGATTATTTTCACAAAACCGTTTTTCGGTCCTTAATAAGTTTGACCGTCGTAAACAGGCCCGTATTTAGATTGGATAAGGGTGGAATCCCCCTAAATTTTTTAGAAGAAAATTTTCAGCAATATTATTGTACTTATACATCACAATTTCCAAATTAAACTATTATATTTACATACTTTTCGTCAAACATAGAATTTAACCACTAATCCAAGCACACATAAACTAACTGAAAATTAGTCATCATTACTGCAAAAATGATTTTCTTTTTATTCGGTAAATTCTAAAATTTTTTGGAAAATTCCTCTTTTTTAAAAATCCTGAATACGGGTATGGTCGTAAATATGAACTTATTTCACTTGGAAAATGATTAAAACATCATCAGCTCAAGATAGAACAATGACTAAAGCTCCTTGTAGTTGGAGGATGAAGAATCAAAAATTTCGGTTGCTTCCATAATTTTTGAATTTTGTAGTTGTGGAAGAATGATGGTGGAAAAATGGACTTTGCTCCAGTTGTGAAAGAATGAGGTGAAAAATAAAATTTCCGAGGTTTTAGGTGGCTCAAAATCGAAAATTTTCGGCGCTCTGCGTCGAACAAGTTACTGTTGCGAGCCTTTCAGTTTTTACTTGAAAATTCAGGAAATTCAGCTTTAAAAGCCTAAAACTGACACGAATTTAATTAGATGAACACTAAAAAAATTTTTTTTCTTTTCGGATAAAATTAAGAGAACTTATCATTGTTAGAGTACTGAGCAAACAAAAATTTTTCTGTGTAACCGAATTTGTTTCCTAAGTTGCACATTGCAACATGACCTGTGCCAAAATAAAAAAGCCTGTTCGAGACGCTGTTTTTTGCAGAGACCCTTTCGCCCAGGTTTTTTTTGCACAGGCCAGCTTGCAATGTGCAACTTAGGGAAAAATTTTGGTTGCAAATAAACCTTTGGTTGCTCACTCTAAAATCAATAAATCACCGTAATTTCAAGGGAAAACCATCAAAAGTTAGTTTTCTTGTATATTATTCGATGAGCGTCGGTTTTACCCTTTTAAAACCAAATTTTCTGAGTTTTGGAGAGGAAATAAAAACGTTGGTATGAGTAACTCGAAATTTTTTTGTATTTGATGTTCTAGAACGCGTTTAAAGTGAATCATTTAAGTTGTATGTTTCCTAGACAGAAGGTTTGATTTTTCAGCGAATTAAACGAATTTTCACTCGGGCAAACTAAGTACTCAAGAATTTGGATTCTTCAAGCACAAAGAGTTTCCATTTGGACTCAAAATTTTATAATCACACAAAACCGCAAATTTTTTTATAGATTTCAAAAATGTCTTTGGGAAAATAACGGAAAAAAATCTTGCTTTTTGTCAAATAGTCAAAAAAAACACAAGATTAAATATTTATATCCATATGTTGATAATTAAAAGCTATAAGCATTAGCTAGAATGACATTTTTCTAACCGCGCTCTGGAATAATATAGAAAAATTATAAATGAAACTAATCGAATCGAAAAAATGCAAGGAAACCGGCTTTTAATTGCTTTTCCCGTTGAAGCAAATTTATCAATTTTTGGTCTGAGTAAACAATAAATTGGCAAAAGTCAGTCAAGCCCTTTGGCTGTTTAATCGAAATATATCTCTTCGACTAGATAATCGCGCGGCTATTTGGCCAAAACATGCTTATAGCTAAACACCCGCGCGGCATCATTTTTGACGTATTATAACATATTCGGATGAAAAATTTATTACTTGATGTAATCATTTTTCTGTTTGCAGTAAATTCCAACGTCGGCCGGCCATGACTACTCGAATATTAGCATTTGTGGTTAAAAAACGCTTAAAGTGAGTTCAATTTTTGCGTAGTTCACTTCTGAATTTCGAAACTTTTACGTTGAAACTTGTATCAAATTTTCTAACTTCGATTTTTCGCTTAATTAGGATAAATGCTCAGATGAAAAATACGACAATTTTTCGACAAAATTTGATATTTTTGCATAAAAATTATGCGAATAAGCTTTTTTGGAATCCAAGTTGTATGCATTATGTCAATGCAAGATTAGAAAACGCTAAATTTTTAAATGCATAAAATTATAAATCAATTTTATATTCAGATACGAACTTCTCAAGTCTTATTATCGGTGCATGACGACCGGCGAAGTCGATTTCCGCGGTCGTAAAAAAGATACCCGGGTATCGGCGCCTGATAATCCGAATAAAATTCAACCAATCGTCGATTTAGCTCATCAATCGGTCGAAGTTGATGTAAAGGAGAAACTTTTTTTGTTGCAAACCATAGATGTAATTGGGGGGAAACCCTCCTCCAGAAATCGTCGACCATATGGTTGGCTATTGGGCGACCCCACCCCCAAAATTTTCCAATCCTATGGCTAGCTGTATGGTAGCCGTAGGGACCTCCATACTTCGGGTCGGAAAAATACTGCATTTCGTGTTTCAAAAACAAGAGAATTTTTTCCCGAACTTGCATCTCACGTTTCGAGAGAATTTTTTCTCTTTTCATACTTCTGTTCCAAAAAAATTTTTTTTAATAGAAAGAAGAACATATTAGGCGTTCGATTTTAGTCGCCGACGATTCTTTATGGAAATATATGCATTCGGACGCCCGATCGTTGGCCGAAACGTTCCGCCGCGGCGCCAGGATTTCGGACAACGGTCCTTGTCTAGGATACAGGAAACCTATGCCCGACGGCACGTTGCCGTACGCTTGGTTGACGTACGACGACGTTCTACAACGGAGCGAAAATCTTGGTCGCGGGTTTATAGAGAAGGGTCTGGCGCCGGGTCAAAATACTTTTATAGGCATTTATAGCAAGAATAGGCCGGAAGTATGTATACACTGTAAACAATAATTTTTGTTTACATAGTGTAAATCAGAATTTGTCGTCTACACATCGTAAACAATAATTTTTTGTGTCGAAATTTTAAAAAATTTTGATTGATAAATTAGAAATTTTTGCTAAGAAACGTTAGAAATTTCGATGGAAAAATTCGAATTTTCAGCCGGAAGTTTGATTATTTGATTAATTCTCAGAAAATTCGACGCCTTTGGTATAACCTCCAAATTTTATCCGTCTCCAAAAGCCCAAACAATATTTTTTGTCTACACAGTCTAAACAACAACTTGTGCCCCCAAAATTGCAAAAATCGAACTTTAAAATTTGGATTTTGTACTCCGAAATTTCTAATTTTTACAAGGTATCATGAAAAAAGGTTATTGTGATTTCAACACATTTACTTCGACTTTACTATTTTGTATAAACAAGAGCTTTTGTCTTTTGATCTGCAAAATTCAAACTTCGGTTTGAAAAATTTGAATTGTTATGAAAAAAAATTTCTTTTTTATTTCAGTGGGTAATTACCGAACAAGCGTGTTATTTTTTCTCCATGGTTACTGTGCCTTTATACGATACGCTCGGACCTGAAGCGTGTTCGTTCATAATTAATCAAAGTAAGTGAAGAACTGTGGTCTCTTTCTGTTCTCTCTTTCGCTTTCTGTTTTTCATTTTTCTATCTTTTCTTTTTTTTGTTTCTTTTTTCTCTAGAATCTTTTACAACTTGAAATTTCGGTCAAAAATAGAATTATTTGTAATTTTTTACATTTTCCAAAAAGATTTTGATCCAAAATTTAGTTAGTCATCAAAAGTTGAAATATCTAGAGAATCTTTAATCTAGATTTTTCTGAACTTCTTCCAGAAGAACTAGTTTTTCAAGATATTGAAATTCAGTCGATTAAAAAATTGGTCAAACGTCGATTTTTATGACATTTTTTAAAGACTTCGCGAGTCTAAAATCGGGATTTTTATGAATTTTAACATTTTTTTACAAAAATTTTCACTCCAAAATTTTTTTAAACATTAAATCAGCATTTTGGTAGAATTAGTAAAAAATCGAGGTTTTGCTCTAAGTTGTTACTTTTTGTAGGAAAATTTTGATTGGAAATTTGGAAACGGAATTGAGAACAGTTTTGTTGTGAAAATTGAATTTTTTTTATTTTTTTTTTCTTCAAAAATTTTTATCGGAAAATTGATCAAATTTTCTTAATATTCTAATTCTTGATTAAGAATTGTGATTTTTTTCTGCTTTTCCTCTCTTTTTTCTTCTTTCTCGTTTTTTCTCCCTCTTCTTTTGTTTTTTTAAATGTTCCAATTTTTCTAGCCGAAATACGAGTGGTAGTTTGTGATCGATCCCATCAAGCCGAAATGTTGGTCGAAAAACGTTACACTTGCCCCTCTTTACAAAGCATAGTTTTGATAGAAAAACCGACCGAAGCCTTAAAATTAAAAGCAGCCAATAGCGGCGTAGAAGTGACGTCGTTCGAAGATGTAGAAAATTTGGGTTCGAAAGCCCGGACGAAACTACCTCCTTTAGCACCGATGGTAATAAAAATTTGCAAATTTGGAAGTTTTTCCACGGAAAATCGATAAAAACCCGTTTTTTAGGCAAAAATCATTAATTCTAATTCGATTATTTCAACTTCCAACCCCAAAAATTGACAAAAACTGTGATTTTTTTAATTTTTATAGAAAAATTTGTCGGAAATCGACTTTTTATGCTAAACACTAATGTGTTGACGAAAAATCCATTTCTTTTTAAATCATTTTGCCAACAATCATCGGAAAACTTTATCAAAACTCCATTTTTCCGTTTTAATTGCGAATCGCGAAAATCTTTATTGATCGGAAAAAGGCGTTTTTTCAAACTATTAACATAAAAAGTGACAAAAGATATCGATCAAAAATCGATTTTCAATTTTTTCGGCAGAAAACACTAAATTTGATTTTTTTCGAATCTTCATAACAAAAGGTCATCAGAAAATATTAATCACAATCAATTTTCAATTTTCTTTTGTGAAAGTCACTCAGCAATAATTCACCCAAAATGAATCTCAAATCGGTTTTTTCTTTGTAACAAGAAATGATCAGAAAAATATTGATCATTTTGCCAAAAATCATTAAAAAGCAGATTGAAAATTGATTTTTTAAGGTTCTTATGTAGTAATTGATCAAAATTGATCTTAAATCGACAAACTTTATCAAAATAAATGAGAAAAGTATTGATTACAAATCAATTTCTAAATTTGTTGGCAAAAGTCACTCACAAATAGACTCAAAATCTATTATTATCCAGTTTTTATCGAATGATTTACCAGAGATAAGTTTATTCAAAAAATGTTTTTTACTGCAATTTTTAAAGCAAAAATTAACTAAAAATCGATCTTTCAAATAATTATCGCAAGCGTCATTAAAATAATTGATCAGTTTATTAAAGAAAACTGGTTTCATTATATTTTGTCGCAGAAAAATAATCAATGATTGATCTGAAATCGATTTTATCCGTTTTGTTATTTCAAAAATCACTCAAAATTTATATTTTTCGAATTTTTGCACAAAAATTGACAGGAAACCGATTTTTTCTTAAAATCTCGATGAAAACTTTCTCTGTACCAGTTTTTACGGAAAATTAATTAAAAACAATCATTTTGATCGCGGAGAATAATTTGATTAATAATTGATCTCTTTGCAATTTTATTATTGAAAATATAATCACAAGGATAATTTTTCCTCAGAAATCGTCAGAAATAGAATTTTAACCGTTTTTTATCATTTCTAGGTGGGAAATTGATCAAAATTTTTTTTTCAATTTGTTAAAAGGAAGTTGATAATAATTCAATTTTTTAAACAATTTCGCCGATGATAAAACCCCAATTAATCAAAAATCAATTTTTGATTTTATATGGTTTAGAATTAATTTGTCTTGTTTCTTTTTTTAATAAAAATTATGGAAAAATTGAGCCCGAGAGGTTTTTTCTTATTTCTGTATTGAAAATTTCTCAAAAATTCAATTGTTCTGAATTTATATTATTGAAAATTGAATCAGTTTGGTTATTTTTCACAAAAATCATCAGACATGGAGCATCTGAATTTTTTAAAATTTCACTGAAGAAATTTGATCAAAAACCGATATTTTGAAATCATATCGCCGAAAACAGTCAATTTTTTCAACAAAAAAAAATATCAAAAGATGCGCCGAAGTTGATTTTTTCAGTTTTTTCAAAAAATTTATTTTTCCGAATTTGTATGGCAGGAAATGAAATCCTTTTGATCATTTTTCACAAAATCGTCGATTTTTTCCGATTTTTTTCTTGAAATTAATCGAAAATCGATTTTATATCACAAAAATATTTTCAATTTTTAGTTCCCATCTTACGACGATTTGGCCACGATTTGTTATACGAGCGGAACGACCGGAAATCCGAAAGGCGTCATGATCACGCACGGCAATATCGTTTCGGCTTGTACCGGTTCGTATTTGATTCGTTTCGCCAAACAAACGTCCGAAGATGTCGTAATTTCCTTTTTGCCGATGGCTCATATGTACGAGCGATTGTTGCAAGTAAAAAATTTGACTAAAAATCAATTTGTTTCGGATTTAATGGTTTGTTTTCCAGTTTTTATATCAAAATTCGTCGAAAAATTTGCAGAAATTGAGGAAAAATTGTTCATTTTTTGTTTTTCGCAGAAAAATTCTTCGAAAAGTTGGTTTTTAAAAATTATTATTGAAAAAATCACAGAATATTGATCAAAACTTATTTTTTTTTTAATTTGAATTAGAAAAATTGATCAATTTTTTGGAATGTATTTAAAAAATGGTTATTTATGACTTTCTTGACGGAGACCTCAATTTTGCCTCAGAACAGTCTACGCTTTTGTGTAAAAATTCAAAAATGGCTTCCTCCGAAGTTTATGGCAAAAGTCGTCAAACAATTTATTTAAAGAAATCACTATTTTACGGAATTTCGACTGCAAAAATCATCAAAATGTTCTTTCAAGTTTTTTACAAGTGTTATACTAAAAATAAATGAAATTTTATCTTGAAAAACACAAAAAACTTGCCGAAAATTGATTTTTCCAGATTTGACTGTCGAAATGAGTTTAAAATCGATTTTTTTCCAAACAATTCGATTTTTTGTATATTTATTTAGAACGATTTTCCGACGAAAGTCTTAATTTTTAGAAGTGAAATTTTATGAGAATTTTTTCGAATTTTTTCTCTTTCCGTATGTTAATGTTTGAATGAAAATGTCATTGAAGATTTTATCTACTGTTACTATGATTAATTTTACGTTTTCTTTTGATTAGAATTTCGAATTTATAATATGCCAAATTCGTCACCGTAGTATTCGCTTAAAAACGAATTCAAGTCGAGTTTACCTACTAAGTTTAGAATCCTTGAGTGCAAAAATTGCAATTCTCAACAAAGTGAAAGGGAATTTTTCAATTTTTTTGGCATTAATAGTATAATATAATCAAATTTAGAATTATAACTAGGAAAAATTAATTTTTACAACCATCAGAACCCATTTCTTCAAAATGTTTATTTAATGATTAGAATTTCCGATGTGCGATATTCGTCTCGTAGAATTCGTTTAAAAAACAAATTTACCGACCAACTACGTGCAAAATTGCACTTTCGAACAGAATCGAGGAAAATTTTTCAATTTTTTGCGACCATTTGAAATCGCGTTCCAAAATGTCTATAAGATGTGTTATTTTTTTAATGTTTCAGGCTTTAGTTTATATGACGGGCGGACGAGTGGGATTTAGTCGTTGCGACGTGAAACTTTTAGCCGAAGATATAAAAGATTTAAGGCCCACGATTATACCTACAGTACCCCGTCTATTAAATCGAGTCTACGATAGAATAATGGCCGAAGCATCGAAAAGTAAATTGAAAAAATGGCTTTTGGACAAGGCCGTCGATTGGAAAGCGAAAGAAATGTTAAAGTTAGCGTTTTTTGTTCATTTTTAGAACCTGGCTAAATAATGTTTTAAATTTACAGTCTTTTCATGACAGAAATGCTATAAAAATTTAGAGATGGGCTGGATCGACTTTCTTGACGACAGCGGATCCGGATCCGTATCTTGAAAAATTTGGTTCAGCGGATCCGGATCCAAAAAAATTTGGTTCAGCGGGTCTGGATCCGGATCTTAAGGAACAGATCCGACCGGATCCGGATCTTTCAATAAGTATATGTACTATATCTAATTTATCTAAAATTGAGTTGTTTGAATTTATATTCATTTTATGTCAATAGATTAATAGATTTTTAATGATTGAGGTGTTTGTTTATTGAAATAGTTCACATGTATTAATTAGTAATTTTCATTCATTAAATTGTATTCATGTTTAGATTAATAATGGTTTCATCAGAAGAGAAATGAATAGAAATGGAAACTTTTTTCAGAAATTATGGATTCAAGCTTCTTTGACTAGCAGAGTGTGGGACTACTTCACAATGTCCCTAGATCATGAAGAAAAGGCAAAGTGCAATAAATGCAGAATACAGCTATCCAGAAAAGGCCTCGGTACTGGATGTCAGAGAAAACATTAGGAGAGGAAACATATGGCAATATATAAACAGTTTGCGGCTAAATAAAAAGAAGATAATGAAAATAGAAGTAATTGTAGAACAAATTGCTACTAATTTAATTATGTTAAAGAATTAATTTTTGTGTTTTCCTGCAAAGATAAATGAACCTAGCAAGTCAAAAAATAAATTAAAGCATGAACTTAAATCTCAAACGTCTCTGGAATTGCTTCATGCAGAAAGTGAACTTAAATTAGCACCAGAAAAAAGTGTCCCCCTATGAACAGCTATTCAGTGGCGCTGGTCAAATTTACGATCCTACCAAAAATCGTTTAAATGGTGATACTGTTGAAAAATTACTGTCTCTCAAGTTTAATTTTGCTATCATTGGCTTGAAATTTTTGCAAAATTTTATGTGAATAATAATGAATAAAGATCCGATTATGACCGAATCTTAATCATTGACAACAGCGGATCCGGATCTTAAAAAATTTGATTCAGCGGATCCGGATCCAAAAAAATCAGGTTTAGCGGATCCGGGTCTTAAAATTTAGGCGGATATACGCGCATCCGGATCCGGATACCCGGCCCATCCCTATAAAAATTACAGTAGTTTGTATAAACGATTTTAAGAGCAGTAGGTACTTATTTTTCATGTAAACTACTTTGCTGTGACTATAACATGCAATAAATGTTTATTTGCTGTAAACCGAGCTGCATAAATTAGTCATTTAGTGCAAACTGCAGGGTGAGGCAAAAAATGATACTGTATATATTACATTATAACTTCAGTTTACGGTTGAATTTTAATGCCATTTTAACACATTGTAAAGCAACCAGTTTTTGTTATCACTGCAAAATTTTATGCAAATTGATTTAAAAATATGAAAGATTTCACCAAAATCCCGCTCCTTTGTGCTTAAATTAGTGAACAACGGTTATGGCGCCAAGCACGAATTGGTCAATTTTCATGCACCGAATTGGGCATACTCATGAATTTGCGCTTTGGTCGAAAAATCGTCGGCATCGGTCGATCAAGAAGCGCTCAAACAAAAACAAAGGCTCGAATGGCCGTCAAATTGACAATTAGCCCGAAGAATAAACTTGGTGTCCACTTGTCACAACAAAAAATTGCTCAGAAACTTAAAATTTCGCAGCAATCCATGAATTGGTTATTGAAAGAAGTCCCACTTCAAGAACATAACGAGAAAGCGAAAGACAAGCGGATCATAAGGGTTAAGTGCATGTTACGTTTGATTAAAAGGTCGACTATGGATCAAATGATTTTTTCCGATGAAAAAGAGTTTGTTATTGACACTCCACCAGTCAACACCCAAAATTGCCGAGTTTACCCAAAGAAAAGTTGAAGCGACTAAGGTATTAATTCCGCTATCGATCAATTTCGCATCAGGATGCGCTCTGTTGCCATGTCCGCAGGAGGGCACTGTGAAAATTTATTCTTGTTTGTTCACTTATTTTAATGGTGCTTTGTTCAGAATTGAATGCTGAATCTTATCATTGCATTTTGTTTTCTTAGTTCTGAATTAAATGCTCGAAAATTTTACAAATTCCAGGTACCGTTTTTTTGCCTCAACCTGTACTATGAATACAGTATCTCATTATAGTCATCGTCAACTTTACACTGGAATTTTATTTTTTCTAGTTTAATCGTTCGTCGAGATTCATTGGCCGACAAAAAAGTCTTCCGAAATTTGCAGGATGCGATGGGCGGCCGTGTGCGACTCATGATTTCAGGCAGCGCCCCAATCAGCCCCGACGTTCTACGGCTCATGCGCGCCGCTATGGGCTGCATTATCGTCGAAGGATACGGCGCTACGGAGACGGCCGCCGCCGGCACCCTGAGTTTAGAAGGCGACGTTAGTCCTAGTAAGATGTGCACATGCACAAAAAGGTTTACAGGTTTTTTTTGGCTCCATGTGCATAAAAATTTCATGTGATCAAGAAAATCATGGGTCTTATATTGCTTCATCATTCTATTTTGATCGAATTTTTTAGTGATTAAGCATGCATCCTTTTGAGATACGCGTGAAAACTTTTCTCGCTCCATGTGCTACCTATAAGGATTTTTCATTTATTTCGTTATTTTGTGTTTTTTTATCAAACTTCTGATTTTTTCTTCAAAAAACTTCGGAACTTTATTTTTTTAAATTCATTAAAAATTTATAGATTTTTTTCGCCCAATTTTCTAGATCACGTCGGTCCACCATGTCCTTGTAACGAAGTAAAATTGATTAACGTCCCAGCGATGAACTATTTCGCTAAAAATAATCAAGGAGAAGTTTGTATCCGTGGATTTAACGTTTTTAAAGGTAAAATTTTTTTCCTAAAATGTAAAACACAGAAATAAATTGAAATAATAGAAAAAAACCAAAAGATAATGACGTTTGAAATAAAAAATGCGAAGCAAGAAAATAGAAACATATGAATAAAACAATAAAAAATTGAAAAAACCAAAATCAAAAATATACTACAACAAAAAAAAGATAAAATAGTAAATAATACAGTAAAAATGAAAAAAACGAAAAATAATCAAAAATATTTTAAATAGAAATAAACAAGCAAAGAATGAGGAATCAGGATTCTTAAAAAGCAAAAATGATAAAAATTAAAAAAAAGGAAAAATTATAAAACTCAAGAAGAAATTGGATAAATAAACGAATATAAAATTGTGAAAACAAAAAAACGAGAATAATAAAACATAAATAACAGATAAATATAGAAAAACGAAAATAATCATACAAAAAAATCATTTGAAACGATTATCAAAAAGCAGAGAACAATAAAAAATATAGAAAAAATATAAAGGAAAAAAATTAAAAAACAATAAAAAATAAAATGATCCAAAAATAAAAAATGTAAAAGGAAGAATAACTAAAAAGCAATGAATAATATGAAATGAGAAAAGCAAACAATAATAAGAAATATATATACAAGTAAGAAAATGAGAAAAATAAAAAAGATTAATAAAAGCCAAAAATCAAAAAAATTGTAAATGCAAAAAATAATAGAAACATTTAAAGAAGGTGATAAAGAAAAAGAACAAAAAATAACGACTACAAAAAATATTGAAAAAGAAATGAAAAAAATTGAAAAATACCAGAAAAAATAAAAAATAGAAAAATAATGAAAATTGTAAGAATATAAAGATAGACGGATGAAAATAAAAATAAAAAAGGAAACAAAATATACGGAAAGATTCACAATTATTTATATTTTTCATTTTTTTTTTGAATACAGGATATTATAAAGACCCCGAAAAGACCCAAGAAGCCCTGGACAAAGATGGCTGGTTTCATACGGGCGATATAGGCATGTGGACGGAATCAGGAACCTTGAGGTTGATCGATAGGAAAAAACATATTTTTAAACTTGATCAAGTTAGTAGAAAAATTTTATTTTTTTATCCAAAAGTCTTTTTTTCATTTTCTAACTTCTCTACAAAATTTGTAAAAATTTGCGTATTTTTCAAATTTTAAAAAAATTTGTGCCATTTCTGCGTCTTTTCTTCAAAATTTGTATACTATGTCCTGTATGCGTTTTTTTGCTGTTTCAAAATCTGTAAAACGTGCATTTTTGCGTTTTTTTCGCAAAAATTTTAGTCAATTTTTACAGCTTTTGTAAAAATTTATTTTTTTCGGTTGTCCAAAATTCATAAAAAACGTCTTTTTCATAATCTTCCGGAATTTTTCAACAAATTTTAGTATTTTCTGGAATTTCATTCGAATCCTTTGCAATCTTTTTAGTTTTTTAAATCCGCAAAAAGTGCTTTTTACGATTTTTTAAAATCAGCCCCAATTTTTTTTGTTTTTCTTTACAATTTGTAGAAATGTATTTTCTTTGTAGAAATTTTAAAACTTTTTTACGAATTTTTTCCAAGATTTCCAGAAAATCTTTTTTTTGTTGCATTTTTACAAACCTGCAAAAATGTATTTTTTACTAGTTCTTTCAAATTTTTTCAAAAGGGTGAATATATAGCGCCGGAAAAAATTGAAAACGTCTACAATAGGACAAGATTTGTTGCTCAATCTTACGTTCACGGTGATACTATGCGGTCATATTTGGTCGGTATCGTCGTTCCGGATCCTGAAGTTTTGCCCAAAGTTGCCGAAGAAGAATTGGGTATTAAACTGCCATTCCACGAATTGTGTAAAAATCAGGTAAAAATTTAATTTTAAAATCTGCAAAATAGAGCTCAAATTTTAGTTCTATGCAAATAAAAAAATACTTCATTATACAAGAATTAATAAAGAAAAAACGATAATCCAGATATGAGAAGAAATAGAAATGAAAAAACTAAATCTATAAAAATTAAATGAAAAAAGTGATCAGGAATTAAGAAAATAAAAATAATTATAAATGTCGGGAAAAATCTTACCAGGAAAAGTAAAATATTACAGATACAAAAACAATGAGAAAGAATAAAAAACGCAAATTTTGGAAATTCCGAATTAAAATAAAGATAGGAAAAAGCGAAAAATTTGGAATCTTCGGATTAAAAACAACGTAAGGAGTAAAGAAATGAAAAAATTTGAAAATAATCAAAATTGAAAAAAGACATATAAAGAGAAAAAATGAAACGAATTGAAAAATATATGAGTAAATAAATAAAAAATGAGAAATTAAGAAAAATGGTTATCCCAAAAATGAAAAATGCTACAAAATCAGAATAATACAGAGATCGAAAAAACTGGAAAAAATAAAAATTGTAGAAGATAGGAAAAGGAAAAAAGAAAAAAACGTGAGAAAAAACAATAGAGAAACATGAAAAAAGCAGAAAAAGTAAAATAAGAGTGGAAAGTGAAAAATACCAAAAAGTAAGAAGTATGAAAAATTCAAGGAGTAAGGAAAGTAAAAATATAAGAAAAAGGAAAAAATATAATAAAAAAGTAAAAATGTGATAAAAAAAGTAAAAAATATAAGAAAGTAAAAAATATAATGAAAAAGTAAAAAATATAATAAAAAAGTAAAAAATGTAATAAAAAAAGTAAAAAATATGATAAGAAAGTAAAAAATGGAATAAAAAAGTAAAAAATGGAATAAAAAATATAATAAAGATGTAAAAAATATAATAATAAACTAAAATATATATATAATAAAAAAGTAAAAAATGAAAAACAGTGTAATATAGTAAGAAACAAGTTAAAAAGTAAAAACTCTTTTTAAAAGTTAAAAATTGAAGAAAAGTTAAAAATATTGAAGAAAAGTTTAAAAGAATAAAAAAGAGTGCGATACAATAGTGAATAATCTTAATGAAGAGTAAAAAGAGTAGAAACGATAGAAAAAAGTAAAAAAAATTAAAAAAGGGAAACATGATAAAATAGTAAAGTGAATGAAAAAGGTGAAAAAATGAAAAATGATAAAATTGGAGTTAGAAAAATTAAAAATACAAGAAAGATAAGGAATAATTTGAAAAAACAAAAAATTTTTTTAATGAAATGTTTCAAAACTAGAAAGGTAAAAGTCAAAAATAGTGAGATAAAGGCAAATGCAAATATATTTGAAAGGAATAAATAGAAGAAACACAAAAAAGTTAGAACTTTCAAAAAGTAAAAAGCTAAAAATTAAGCGAAAAAAGCGGAAAGAAAACTCTTTTTTTATTTTTTTCTTTTGCTTTTTTATTTTTTCAATCTTTTGCGCTAAATTTGTATTCTTTATTCTGTAAAATCTTGTAAATTCAAAAAAATTTGTAAAAGTTTGTCTTTCTTCGTTTCATTATAGAAAGTAAAAAAGATGATACACGACGATATGCTGATGGAAGGGAATAAAGCCGGTCTTTCGTCTTTCGAACAAGTGAAACGTATCGAATTAGACTATAAACCATTTTCGGTCGAAAATGGTCTTCTGACGCCAACTTTGAAATCGAAACGAGCCTCCTTATCGGAATATTACAAAAATGAACTAACCGAAATGTACGAAGAAAGATGATTGATGTAAACCAAAAATATTTATTTCTTGTAAACTGTGTTTTTGTTTTTTCTTGCTCAGCTTTTACTGTATACTACTGGGATTATTTTGGGTTTTTAGCTTTGCAATAGCATCACCATATTATGAATATGATGAAAATTTGAAAAATTGTTTAATAAAAAACGAGAATCTTCAATTCTTCGTGGTACCTTTCACTCATTTTTACTCGTTTCTGGCCCTTTTTACTACATTTTTTCACTGTTTTATACTTCTTAAAACTTTTTTTCACTTTTTTGGTTTCCTGTACTAACTGATGTTTCACTTTTTTATACCATTTTTAGCCGTTTTTAACATTTTTCTATATTCTTTTCTTCTTTCAACATTTTCAGTTTTTACACCTTTTTTCAGTTTTTCACTCTTATTCTTGCTTTTTTCACAGTTTTTCCTTTTTCTGTTCGTTTTTTCCGTTTTTTATTTTTTTCACTTCTATTGTTTGTTACTTCCTCTCCATTTTTCACCTTTTTACTTTTTCATTGCTCTATGTTCTACTAATTTTTGTTCAATTTTGTCTGCTTTTTTCAATCTTTCTACTACTACTTTTTGCTCTTTTTCTACTTATCTGATATTTTCCGCTGTTTTACGTTTTGTTTTTTTGCATATTCTGGTTTTTTCTTACCCTTTTTTCGCTCTATTCATAATTTTTTTATTTCTTTATTTATTTCCGTTTTTTCTACTCGTTTTTACGTTTTTTAGGTTCTATCACTTCAGTATCAAGTTTCACTTTTTTCTTCCTTTTCTACGCTATTTTTACTTCTTCGCAATTTTTCAACATTTTTCTGTATCTTAGTTACGTTTCTTACTCTTTTTTTACTTTTTTATACTCATTATTCTTCACCAATTTTTTCTTTTTTTCGCTCTCTTTTACTCCTTTTTTCAATTTTTAACTTTTTTCTTGGAACTTTTGCTCATTTCTTCATTCGTTTTTTTTAGTATTTTTCACATTATATATTTTTTACTCCTGTTACATTAACAACTGTTTTACACGTTTTTCTTCTTTCACTCTTTTTCATTATTTTTTGACTCACTTCACTCAATTTTGTAATTTTTACTATTGCACCGCAAGAATACTGATGCATAATCAAGAATCAAGGATCTGAGATCTGATATGCAATTGATCATCTAGTTTTTTACGTCATTGTTTTCATCATCACAATTTTAAAGAAAAATAGATGTCAATGTGAGAATTTTACTCAAAAAAATTCCCACATACTGTACTATAGGAGAGAAATTTTCCAAATGCCAATTTTTTCATATTGACATTGCAGAATTAGAAAAAAGGGCCTGCAAATTTACAAAAATTTTTACCGTAAAGAACTAAAAAAAAATCAAACTGTTTTCAGAGCGTCTTTAACATTTATACTTTACCAAAACGGTATAAATTTGGTATCAATCGACACATCTCGCAAAGATTTATTAAAAAATAGAATTTAAAATGCTGCAGTCTTATTTTTCTTGATTTACAGCTGGAATAAAATTTTAGCTGGAATTTCAAAATTTACGATTCAAAATTTTTAGTAGACAATAAATTCAATTTATAGTTAAAATTATTGTTGCTCAATATTGTAATTGTTCGACTCGACAATCGAGGATCGGTCAATGGTGGCAGCTTAGTTGGAAAACGTGGCGTGATTTTTTCCTTTGAAAACTTGATATCAGTACAAGATTCGGGCTGCTGCATCGTCGCATTCCTGAAAAGATGAATAAATCAAACGGTATATTCAAAATGTGAATTTCATCAAAAAGATTCGGTTTTTTGAAATACACTTAAAATTCATTGAACTATAACCTAATCAACGTATAGGTTATGACCTCGCGCATTGCAGCACTAATCACCACGAATCATACCTTGAATTGATCAAAAAATCTTTGATTATTTCACACAGGATCAATTTTCCGGTAATTTCCGTATCGCTCGGTATAGCAGCATTTAATATACAATCGAATTTTTGGAGCAAAATTTGTTTTGTAACTTCGGGGTAAAAAATTTTCAAAGTACAAATGGCATCAGTCGAATTGATCTGCGAAATACGGACCAATTTGGCCACTAGAGTCTGTTTCTGTAAAAAAATATTCATGCTGAAAGAAGCCACTTACCAGTCAATGCTTAAGATTTTCAAAACCAAAGCTAAAGCTTAAGCCTAAGCCTAAGCCTTAGCCTAGGCCTGAGCCTAAGCCTAAGCCTAAGCCTAAGCCTAAGCCTAAGCCTAAGCCTAAGCCTAAGCCTAAGCCTAAGTCTAGGCCTAAGCCTAAGCCTAAGCTCAAACCTCAGTCTTCAGCCTTAGCCTAAGCTAAAGCGTAAATTTTGAGCATCAAATCAGCTATGGTTACGCTAAGTTAACACTTTTTACCTCTTCAATAAGACGTTTCTCCATCTTCAATTTGCATAATCTTTTCATGTCGTTTATTTCTTGTTCAAGCATGAAATTTTGCACTTCTCTGCAAGTGAGAAAAAAAATTTTTCCAGCTATCACCAATATCGACAAAAAAAATTTGCATACTTCTGTTTTGCATATTGCTCAGCCGATAATCCTTGATCACCAAAATCGTAAATGTGGCCGTGAGCAGCTTTCTTTTTCAGTTCTTTTTCTTCATTCTTGGAAAAAAGTGAGAAATTCTTGATGGCCACAAAATCGTGAAATGTGCTTACATTCTCTTCTTCTTGTTTCTTGTTCAAAAGATGATTGTACAAAAAGTTGAATTCCACGTCGTGATCATCTCGTACTTTTTGCAAAATTGATTCTGTGGTCAATTTATATTTCGAAATGTAACTTATCAAACAAGAAATCAGCGTTTCGAGGCACCAAGTATCAAATTTTAATTGTGAAAGCTGAAAATATAGCATAAATTATAGCTCAAAGTGTGGGATCAATTTTTCAATTTACCTGATCAACTTTTGATGCTTGCTGTTTCGCAAAAAAGTACTGTAGGTAACCCTGTAATGTGGTATGAGAATTTCGAATACAGTAAACTCAATTTCTTGTGACTGACCTCAAATTTCTGATCTTGATCATGATCTATTTGATCACCAGAATCAATCACGTGACAGCTGAACTTTTCAACATCACCGATCATTGTTGAAAGATCATTTTCACAGTAAAGTAGAAGTGATTGTTCATCTCGCGACAATGACATGGCTTTTCTATAAAAATGACTAAAAATTACAAACTTGAACTTTCAACACAAAATACAGTATACCTAGTATATTGTGGTACAATATGGACGCGATTTTCTAACTTTTGTTCAAGTTTCTTTAATTCTTGGTCGAAATTTAATTCAATTTGCATCATCTTCTCTTTCATTTGCATCATTTTGAAAATTAATGCAGCCTTCAAATTTTTCAAACTTTCTTCTTCTTGGAACTGCAATGACGGCAAACTGGAACATTTTTCGATAAATTTTTCCAAAATTTGAAAATATTGTTCCGTTTTTAATTGATTATCTTGTTCGTTGATTTTAATCAATAATTTTGATCTGATTTCCCTGATCTTTGGAAGCCACTTGTCTGAAAAATGTAAAATAACACGAAATTCTTTTCTGCCACAAAACATGGTTTAGTTTTGATCCATAACTTTAAACGTTATTCGTTGATGCAAGATGTCACTTAGTTTACTCTTAATTGGTTTCTAAATCAAAATCACATTAATCCCAGGTGAAAAAATCATCAAGATCAAGCTCCATTAAATTCACATGTAAATTCCAGCTAATGATCAAAAGCCATGAATCAAAAGAGTGTTTTCAATGCACAGTTCACAACAACCTTACCTGGTTCCACACCCAGATTCTCAAAAATGGAATAAAAGTTGCACATCTCCACTTCCTGTGAATATTATACACCATAAAAAAATTTTTTTGGGATATTAATTATCTCTGACCTGCTTTTCAAAAATATGCTTCTGCATGACATCGTTCAACAACTGAAACTCCACTACTGCACTGTCGAAGACACTTTCGATATTATTTTGGAATCTGAAAATCAAGGAATATTGTATGTGATAATTATTGGATTGGCAAAAAAGTAATGTTGACTTTTGGTCATGTCTTATCAATCAACTTTTTCTTAAAATCCAGCCAAATAAATTGGGTTGTTGATTGACCTCTCCTACCATATATGTCATTTCATTTTTTATGAGTATGATTTCGACAGAACTACTGCTGAGACAACTATAAATAAATGGCAAGTATATGGTGAACCTGCTATGTCTGAACCTGCAGTTGAACAGTAGTTTGCAAAGTTCAGGTCTGGCACCTGTAGTGAACCTCATAGTGGACAGCTGAACCTCAATCCCAAAGCAACCACTAGAAAAATAGCAGAAATCCTGGCTGTTACCCACACTAGTATTGAAGAACAAGGTTTGCAAGCTCCAAACATGGGTGCCTCACAAGTTGAGTGATGATCCTACGCAGCAGTGAGTTATCATTTCCACATCGTTACTTTCATGGTACCAAATTCAGCCTTTCCTTTATCCAATCATCACTGGAGATGAGAAGTGGAGTTGTATGTTATCCTGAGACGACAATGTGTCAGCAAAAACTCTAAACCAGCACAAGTGCCAAGGCCTGATCTACACCCACACGAAGTTATGTCATGTGTATGGTAGTCAACCCAGGGAATTGTCTATTTTAAGTTGCTTCCACTTGGTTTGACCATCACTGCTAAATTCCATGAAGACCAGCTTGATCATGTACAAAATGCCTTGACTCAAAGCAACTGCAAAAGAGTACTTCTGCTCCATGATAATGCCCACCCACATACCACTGCCATTGTCCAGGCAAAAATCCAGGAATTCAATTGGGAGTCACCAGAGCATCAGATTATTATTTGTTTTGGTCATTGCAGAATAGCCTTTTCTGATATGGAATTTGAAAAGGATGACCAGGTCGAAACGTTCATCCCGAACTTTTTTGATCCAAAGCCCCAACCTTCTACTATGCAGGCATTGCAAAGCTACCTGCAAAATGGCAAAGTGTGATTGATATTAATGGGGCATATTTTGATGATTAATCTTGCTTCATGCAAATGTAATAAAACTTTGAAAATGTAGTGAAATTTTCGACATTACTTTCTTGTCAAGGGTATTGCTGATCAATATTTTTGGTATACCTTTCCTGATTTTTCAACGCTCTGCTACAGTATTCCATTGCAGTTTCTTTCATCGCATCCAGCATGCTACGAAGCATACCCTAAATGTCAAAAGTTACAGTAACTCGAAAATCATCAGTTGCTAAATCATCTACACCTGTTGAATTTTCGACAATCTTCTTCTCATCGATTGCATAGCCAGTTGATTTTGTAATAATCGAAAAAAAATTCTGCACAATTGTTGACCTATGAAAAATTTTAAGCTACAGTAAAAGCCAGAGAAACATATCCCAAAATGAAACCTTGATGAACATTCGTTTCGAGAATAGAATGAATTTTGGTGCAAATTTCGTGCCACATTTTGCAATGAATAAATTTTGTCGCAACGAATTCGATATTTGATTTTTGATTTTTTGATAACTTCAAAGATTAAATCAATAAATATTATTGTTTTGATCTGAAATATTTTACTTCGAATGAGCAATAAGTTTTCATCAAATAATCTTTAATTTTTCGTTCTTCTTTTCTAGCTCGAATCTTGAATTTTAGTATTGAATTTTCTACATCGACTAGAATTTTATCGATCATTTCTTGGCCAATATTCGAATTTTTCAACCATATTGCAATTAAACGGGGAATATTCGTTTCGATGGATCTATCATCTTGTGAATCCATGCTTAAAAGGATACTGTAATTTTAAAATTTCTGGAATATAAAAAATTTGAATATTCAGACGAATAGAACATGATCAAGATTGATTCTAAGAATTTAAAAAGTCTAACCTGGTAACTGTATCATGTGAATTATTCAAGCATTGATCCTCAAAATTTATATTGTCGTTTGGCTTTCCTGCTGATTGGCTGCTTTCATTGATCTTCCAAGTAGAAAATTTTCACACTGTAGTTTTGAAAATTTTATACTAAAAGGAATATTTACCTCTACTTTCGAATCTTTAGTTCGACAAAATTTGCAAAACAAGCCCAAAATTGCCATTATTGCGAAAATTGATACCAAAAAAGTTGAACTGAATAAGATCAACAATGATTGTTTGTCCGTTTTGATCTGGAAAATCTGATTTTTGTGCATCCCAGAATTGGAAACTTGCGCTACAGTATATACTTCATTGATTACAATATCTTCATTTCGTACAATACAGGTGGAAATTTCGATCGATGTTCTTTTCCTCGAATTCTACAGTAAATCTCAAATCCATGGATTTGTAAGACCATAATACAAGAAAGTAAAATACCTCTTCTGAATAAACAACTCCAGGTTTCAAAGATGAATAGTTCAAAATGGAATTGAAATAGAATGGATCAAAAGTTAAATTTTGATCGGCACTGACGTCGTAGGAAAAGTTCAACGTTTCATTACCTGAAAAATCAAAAAATCAAGAAAAGAGAAAATTGATTAAAAGAAAAATTTGAACCAACTTGTGAGTTGATCTTTAGAATAGCACAAACGATTGTTACTTTTGTTGATTGTACATTGATCTACGGGAGATTGTATTTTCAAATTTGTCAGATCATCTTCGTATCTGATGTTATACGCCGTTTCAGTAGAATTGATCATGTGCTTTATATTGGCCACGATTTTCAGGCGCTTATCTTGCGGATCAACCTAGTAATTTGTAAACAAATTATATTAAATGGACATAATTGTTCAAAATTCATTCATTGTCACTTGTGACATAGGATCAAATATCATCAAGATTCTTGAGATTTTCTACATCCAGCATTGATTCAAATATTGCATAAAAAGTTTTTCTGTAATAAATTTTGCAAGTTCGAGTTTCCTTAATCTCAGATCAAATGTCAAGTTTCGTGATATTCTTGCAAGTAGTATGCCCTGGTACTCTGGCCTGCAACGTTATAGGATAGGCAATGATTAAGGATGGGCGTGAAGAAGTTGTCCTGAACTACGTGGTCACATGCCCTTGGTAGTGAACTGATGTTGATAGTGACCCGGTTGTGAAAGTGCCACAATGGTAGACCGTGCCCACATGCCCTCATGGTCATGTGGCGATGATACATAACTTACAGTATGATCGCATTACATGATGTGCAAGTACGAGTTATGCATACCTTACAGTACACCACCAGACGAAATTAACCGTCTATGCCGGACGCGTCCAGAGCGCATCCAGAACATGTCCGAGATGTGAGCAGCACACTTTGTGCTCCCGAAAAAGACGCGTCCGGACACGACCTGGATGTGTCCAGGATGCGTCTCGGATGCGAAAAGTTTCGCCTGGTAGTGAATGATGACGTAATATTTTGTGCAAGTACAAGTGATGCATACCTTACAGTATGATCACATAACATGATGTGCAGGTACATTCCACGTACTGCATTGTACTGGAAAGTTCTAGAACCTTCCACAGTATTCTATAATATTCTTTTATATTCTACAAGGTTCTAAAACATTCCGTAATTTTCTGTGATATAATCCGTGTTGTTTTGTATAATCATTTATTTATTTATTGTACTATCTTGTACTTTGATATTATACGTTGTTTATTTAGCTCTATTGAACAATTATCCTAAGGCTAATCTATTTTCAACATAGTCCAGTTATTATTCAAGATACAACAGACCAATTAGTCGAGGATAACTTTTTCGTACCTATCTACTAGTCCTGCAACTAGCAAGGAAAGTGAACTTGGTTCAAATGTACAGATTCGTGATATTGTGATTCTGAATCAAATGTCAAGATTCAGAGATTTTTTAGCATTGATAGTGATTGCGGATAAAATGTAAGATTTATGAGATTCATGCATCTGGTATTGATAGAAATATTTCACGATACTGAGATTTTTGCACTTAGCATTGATTGTGATCCTAGTCCGAATGTCAATATATATGGAAGACTGATTCTGCATCAAATGCCGAGGTTCATGAGATTCCACATTCAGCATTGATTGTGATCCTGGATGAAATGCGGAGATTCATGTGATTCCTACCTGGGTTTCAGGGTCAATAAAAATTCATGACAGTTTAATTTTGTATCGAATGTCAAGATTCAAGATATTCCTGCATCTAGCATTTATTTTACAGTCTTACTGTAACAAATTTCGTAAATTCAAGCTTCGGTGATGACGATCCAAAATATTTTTCATTGATCAGCTGTGATTCATTACCACATACGAAATAGAGTTTAATTCTATATAGATCATTGCTGCGGATGAATGTAGCCTGAAAATTAGTTGATGAAATGCATATTACAGTATAATGTCACACTTACATTGTAAACCACTGGATTGATATCCCCACCGGATACCATAGTTGGCAGATTATGTAAATTGCTCCATTGATAACTGCCACATGTGGTCGAATTTACAGAAGAATATACTCCTGTTGGAAGCACTAGACAACTTCCGAATATTGATATATTTATATTTGGAGGCTCAAAATCTAGAAATATTTTACATACTGTATTCTAGTGGAATTCTTTGTGAAGTGATGCTCACCAAAATTTACATTGCAGTTCCGCAGTGTACCTTTCGGTAGAAAAATTTCTACAGTACAAGTGAAAAGTTGATCATCATCGTTCTGCGAAAACGTAGCTCTAATTTTTGGCTGTGAAATTTGCACTATCAAAGGCACAATTTTCGAATGCGATTTCACTACAATTATGAAAATTAATGACATTTCGATTCTAAAAAAAAGAAATATGCTCCGAAAATTACCATAATTTCGTTTGTCGATACAAACGTACGGTTTCAACTCTTGGCAAGGTTCTTTGATCACTACCCTGAAAAATTCAGGTTTGATTTTAAATCTTGAAAGTCATGGTGAAACTTGTCAAACTTTGATTTAGATTCATCGGCTGAAAATGATAAGCAATCTTCTTTACTGGGCACCGATTGACCAGATACGTATTCCACATGGAACCATGTGGATTTGGTTTCATGAGCTATTTCTTCCTGGAGAAAGGTATTGTATCCGAGCCATAGTCCGCGGGAAAAATTGTACTTTTTACTGTTAAAGTTAAAATATGCAATTCAAAATTTCGAAATACACATGCTTACTGTAGTATGTTTAACGAAATAAAATCTGAATAAGAATCCATTCCTGCGATAGCACCACCGAGTGATAAGCATCGAATCTGGGCGTCAAAATAAGATCGATTCGCAGAGTCGATAAAATAGCACGCTTGATTCAAAGGCACGAAAATCCAATTATAGGGGCACGTTTCTGAAAATTTTTCAAAATACAGATAAGATTAGAAAATCCAGATCAAAATTTGAGAATAAGTTGAAATTTCAGCCTCGACTTTTGTATGTCTCAGCACAAACCTAATCCCAAGCTATAAGCATGAACCTGAGTGTGAACCTAAGCCGCTTAAAAGTTCAGAATGAAAGATGCCTCAAACCAAGCCTAAACCTAAGCCTTAGCCTTTGTGCTTCAACCTACGCCTATGCATGAAGCAAAGCCATGATCATGAACCTAAGCTTCTCATGAACATGAGCTTTATGAAGCTAAGGCTAAGCATGAAGTCGAACCATGAACATGAACCTAGAGCCCAAGCATGAACCTAAGCCTGATAAACCTTAGCTTCATGAACCCAAGCTCGCAGAACCCTAAGACTGATCCTCAAGGAAGCATGAAAACAATAAGCTTAAGCCAAAAAATAAACCCAAGTCTAAACGCCTGGTCTAACCCAAACCGTAAGCATGAACCTACAGCCTGATTAACCAATGCCTAGCCAAGAACCAAAGCCTAAGCATCAAAGCCTCATGAACGTAAGCCTCATCAATCTACAGCCCTACAGATTAATCAAAGTCTGATGAATCTAAGTCAGTCTTGAACCAGAAGCCTAGGTATGAACCAAAGCCACAGGAACCTAAGCCTATGCTTGTAAATTAGCCTCAGTACGACCTCAAGTCCCATCAAATTAAGTCCCATGAACCTAAACCTGAAACTAAGTCTCTGGAATAACTTTAGGATCATGAACCTTAGGCTATACCAAAGCCTAACTAGGAACCTAAAGCTAGACATGAACCTTAGCCTGAGCATGAACCTGAGTTTCCTGAACCTAAGCATGAGCATGAATCTAAGCCCAAAACTAAGCCAAATTATGAACTTTAGCTTCATCAACCTAAGCCTAAGCAGAAAACTACGGTTGAACCTAAGCCTGCATTAGCCTAAGGCTAGGCATAAATGCAAGCCTCCGTGAACCTAAGCCTAGGTAATGGACTAAAAGCTCGTGAATGTGAGCATAAGAATAAATCTGATAAAATGAGCCCCAAGCCTATGCATGAACCAGTCCGAAGCACAAGCCGAAACTTAACCCATGAACAAAAGCCTCAACTTAGTTCTAAGCCCATGCCCGAGGCTAAGTCAGACGCTAAGGCAAAGCCTAAGCTTAAGCCTAAGCCTAATCCTAAGCCTAAGCCAAGCCTAAGCCTAAGTTTAAGCCTAAGCCTAAGCCAAAGCCTATGACAAAGCCTAAGCCTAAGCCTAAGCCTAAGCCTAAGCCTAAGCCTAAGCCTAAGCCTAAGCCTAAGCCTAAGCCTAAGCCTAAGCCTAAGCCTAAGCCTAAGCCTAAGCCTAAGCCTAAGCCTAAGCCTAAGCCTAAGCTCTTTTGTAGCTAATTAATTCAAAAAGCAAAAACTAAAATTTGTATAAAAATAGTCAGAGCAGAGTTTTACGCAATGCTGTAAAACTCATCTTACTTTGTTCACATGCATCACCGGTATATCCTGGAACACAAGTGCACACGGGGACGCCGTGAAATTCGCCGCAAACTCCACCATTTTTACATTCACGTGGCAGGCACTTCTGATCTTGATAAAAAATCAAGAATTCTAAAATATCAGAATAAAGATCAAAATTTCTAACCTTGGCTGAACATTATTGTTTCAAAGTCGTAGACGAAAGAGAAGGATAACAAAGATCCCAACACTACTGTAGAATCGAATTTCACACGAAATTTGACGACTATGGTCTGATTTCTGAGTAAAATACCCGGTCGGAAACCGTCTATGAATTCGGATACTAATTCGGATTTGTCGCTGTACAACGTTACGTAACGGTCTACAGTAAGACCTGTTGACGAATTTATATCCAAGCCAGTCTGAAAAATGATTAATTTTTAATGATTTGAAAACTTTTTGGCATATGAAATTCGAATTTTGAAATTTTTTCGATGAAAACCTGAAAAAAATGCTGTGGCTATAAAAAAGTAGAGAATTTAAAAACATTGGGAACCCATGAGCTCAGAATACTGTTAAAGTAAATCAGCATCATGTGCATGGTTTTCTGTAATGACTGCTCACACAGAATCATAGATTTTCGATATAGTGCCCAACCTGACGTCACGTAATTCATGAATCATGACATACTAAAAACGTGAAGTTTTTCTACAGTCAACGTGGAAAAACAAGTGTGAGTGCAAAAAACTTAAAAATTATAATTAATGTATGAGCTGTAAATATGGTTACAGTAACCTGAGATGCGTGCAGACCACTGCTTTTGAAAAACAAAAATGCACAGAGTTTGCTATAATAACTAGCTTAACAGTTTTGAAATTATTAAATTTTATGGCGTGCTAAAAATAGTCTTCATGTGTAAGTAAAAAACTTAGTGATAGTTTTTTATATTTTATATATATTTATTTATTTATATAACAACCTATAACTATATTTAACAAAAAATTATAAAAACTATAGTAAAAACTAAAAACTATAGCCTGAGTAGCAGTAAGATTTGGGCAGACCTGATCACTTTTTTGTAAAACTGAAAAATAATTGTTTACTGTAATGAAAATCATAATTTCCATACTCTCAAAATTTGTATACTCACGTATAAAATCGTGGCGTCAGCAGTAGAATTCGGCGGATGATAAAATTCAACTTTGTATTCTACAGTATCGTCAGCTTCGAAGTATGATTTTTTCGACGGAACCATCTTAATGCTACAATCCACATTTGCGACAGGTTGTCTAAAATCGATTCTACCAATATCGATCGATGAATTATCGTAAACTAATTTGATCCCAACGTTTAGAAGATCCTGGCATTGTTGATTTTTCACACGAAAATCGATTGCGAAATTTGCATACAAAGTTTCCGGTTCCAGTAATATTCGACTTGAGTTACAGTAACTTGTACGATTACAAAAGATTTGTACGCAGGTATCGTATATGTGAATCTGAAGTGCAATCATTTTACGCCATTGTTTTGAGAAGATAAAAATCATTTCGTTGCTCTGATTTTGAGATCGAAGAATAATTTCTTCGTTGATTTTGAGAATTTTGTATACTACAGTATCGAACGAAAGTTCGATTTTCATTGGTTTTAAAGTAAAATTTTTCGTATCAACTATAAAATCCATTGAACCGTTGAAATATGCAAATGATGCATTGACGAATAGAACTTGATCAAATGTGGACAAAGGCGTGGCTTCCATGTTCGGCAGTGATATTGCAATTGTGAGCGTAGTACCATTATATATCAATTGAGTATCATTGAGCAATGTTAATATTTGATAATTCTCAGTCGGATCACGTAAAGCGAAAATTTCTTCACATTTTGAACTACAGATCAAATTTTTATGATCGACTGTAAAATTCAACGACGAATTCAATTTTAAATCCAGCTTTAATTTTTTTATCAATAACCTAGGTATAAGTTGGATATTGATTTTTAAGGTTTCGCCAAAAATCAATTGATCCCGATCAAGTTCGACTCGCAAATCGATATTTTGAGTAGATAAATTTTTAGTAAATAATGATAAAATAATGAAAATGGTTAAAATCATTTGATCCTTAAAACGATTGATTCTCAATTCGAATAATCAGACGGACAATATGTATAATTATAGCGCGAAAGTGGATTATACACAGAGGTGACGGGGTATCAAAAGATATAAGATAGGCTTAAGCTTCTGGACCATACTGTGTGTTTATATGTTCATTTTTATTCCCCTGGCAACCTGGAAAAGAGACGGCGCGGCGGCTCAATATGTAAGTGGAAAGTTGTTAGCTACCGACGTGTAGACTAATTAGAATGAAAGAAAAAATAGAATCACGTTATTGGTGGCTTATTATGAGTTAATTCGTGATATTCAAGGTTGATGATCAAGAAAAAAGTTTTCTATAGGTCTGGAAATTACACTAGAAAAGTCTTGACGTCAGCAAGATATCTGAAATAATTATGGTCTCGAAAACCAGATTACGAAGATTTAAATGGCCTCATATATATGAAATATGAGATGTCTGACTCTTGGAGAGCCAGGAAGGATAACCAAACGCACGTACAATTTCCTAAAATGCACTGACTCATCAATCCAAAGATAGAATCGTCTACTCAGAATGACCTGCAATCAACTCGACTCAATCTAAAAAAGGCAATTGATTTTTTTGCTCTTTTTGAAATTTTTCGAAAAATTACCACAATTGTCTGGGACACCGTTCTGGACTCAGAAAACTCAAAAACGATAAGAAATGGCTGGATGCAGATGAAAACAAACATAAAAGGACGATTTAACTTCTTCAGTTTGCTGCATTTTTGTCTCGATTGATCTTTAATTCTATGCCTCGGAGCATCACAACTTGCTGAGCATATTATAAATTGACAAGCCTAAGCCTAAGCCTAAGCCTAAGCTTAGGGTTTGTTTCACCATATTTGTTGATATATGGGTACAAACTGCAAACATCCACATATAATTAATTTTTTCTGCAGGTGTTCCATTGGAATTGCGTCTAATTTAACAATACAATTTGAATGCATTTGTATGACCTCCGAAAAATGCTGAAAAATAAAAAAACATAAATATCTTTTAAAAACGAATAGGAAAACTTTATTTACCATGTCTAGGATTTATTGGCTCTCTATAAATAGAATGACAATAGTCGGCTGCCGATTACTTAAAGTGCTCCAACTTACCCATCTGAAGATCAACTCAGAAAAGATTCTATTACATACAAAAAAACACGAAATATGAGCCAGGAGAAACAAGAAAAAGCAGTCACACAGGGCAAGAACAAATATAAAAATGGAGATTTCATTTGTTTAGCCTACAGTTTCTTTGTCCACTTGATCTTTCATTTTGCACCCCGAAAATATTGTCACTTGCCGATTAACTCGCAAATAGACAACTTTATGCAAACACCCTATTATATTTCGGATTTTCAAAAAAAATAGTCAAAAATACAAATGGTATTTACGATTCCTAGATACTGCTCGATCTGATTCCCAAAAATCATATGGACGCTTAGTAACCGTAACATATTCATGACAAGCATTCGAGTACCCGTATTTTCTAGCTTCCAAAAAATATGCGAAATTTTTCAGATTATATAGAAATTCATAAAGTTTTCAGAAATCTATAACTCAGTCGTCTTTAGATTTTCGGAATTTGAAATTTCTGGTCTTTTCAAACTGCAAATGTTAAAAATTTTCTAAAATTCTTTTTTAAAATTTGTCAAGTTTAACATTAATTCAGAGAATCACCATTCCAGAATCAAAAAATTAAGTATTTTTGAATTATTTTCCAATTTGACAACTTGTAGGCCTAGTTGCAAAATTCAATCACTGTTTCCTTGCTGACATACATTTTAATACTGCAGTATGCTTTATACATGAGGAAAAGTAGTAAGTACAGATTTCTTGAATGAATCACGGTGTATACAACGGATTTTTCAATAAGTCTGAGCATATTTATCCAACAAATATTTCCCAGCAGTGACCGGTGGATATTTTTTCGACCCGTCCAAGCATTCTATGACGCATTCGTCCAATGGATGTACGAAAAAAGCGATTGAGTATCTTTCCAATGACCAAAGATTGCGATTTTCGGGCAAACGAACTCTGTGTTTCTGTGAAGAAAAGCCCAAATTGTGAATTTTTACAAAGAAATGATAAATCAAAATTTCTTTTTCGGAGTGACATCAAGAATTTTTTACTGCAAAATAACGCTAATCGATGGATTTTTTCAAGATCTACTGAAAAACATAATTTGAAATTTTGCGTCTCAATTTTTGATTAGGCTATGGGCGGTTAAACTTAACACAGATGTTTGTTGATTTTCGAAGTGAACCATTTTTCCACAAGTTTGAAATTTCCAGACAAAGTTACTGTACCACAGCTTTGATTCTATCTGATGTCCATCTCTGCAGAAGATCGCCTGTATTGATAAGTACTGATTTTGCTACAGGCTCAGCTTTGATATAGTCGCCGCTTTTATCCATGACCTGTAGCAAGATGGAAGTTAAACTTATACAGTAAAATCAGTGAGCTTTTCAGAACTTCTAAGCCGCCTATCATGTCTTGAAACAGCAAAGTCAGGCTACCGTAATCCGAATGTTCCCCGCATCGCGTAGAACCTAGAGGGCAAAATATGTGAAACTTTTGTTTCGATTTTTGTAGACACCCTGTTTACTTGAATCCAAAATTTGCAAGGGCACAGGCGGATAGTGCAGTAATCTCAAAGTTGTAGCTGTTCCTTGCACCGGATGCCATTTTGTGAGAAAATCTACATCCTAAAATCAAGATGTCAAATGTTATCGACAATTAAATAAATATCTAAGGTCACCTGTCATATAAAAAATTCCTATTCAGGTTAATAAACTCATAAAAAAAGTTGCCCATTATTTTTACCTCCTCGACGTTTAAGTATCGTTCTATGATAGACAAAACGGCTGATGATAATATGTGACAATATTGGTAAAAAGAAGACATATTTTCATAGAAATTGGGCACAACTTGATCGACACGGATCTGAAAAAGATGCCAAATCCTGCAACTTACTAGAATTATTGTCGGCTGTTTTGAAATGCAACTTTCCTGAAAGGAGTTGCTATATTTATTAATTATGTTCCATAAAATTCTGTCATTTATACAGGGTGACCCATACTTTCATAGCGTTTGAACGGTAAAGCATTTTTAACACATTTTGCTGCCGTCGATAGATAAAACATCTGGCATAAAAACTGCAATGTGTCAACCAGATTGTTCAAATATTCACTGTTTAGCATCAAGAATACTGAACATCGATTTTTTTGCAAATAAAAAAATTGACGAGACAACCTGTTTTATAATAGAAAAAACTAAAATAGATGCAATCATTAGATTTAGAACCATGTAACAGCTGAAAATGATAGAAAAGCCTCCTTTCTGTTTCGCCACTAATTTAAGTCGTTTTTGGAACTGGTCAATATCAGAATTGCTTTTGGTTTGATCAAGTTGATCCCAAGCCCGCAAAATCCTTCCCTTCACGTGATCAATGTCACGGATTGACTTTTCATAAACGATTTCTTTGAAACCTTCCAAACGTAACGATCAGATGGATTCAAGTCCAGGTAATCAATCCGTCAGGTTTGCAAAAATCATGCAAATTTTGACTGATCCAGTTGGCAGTCTGGCTGTATATTCACAACTTTAACTTTTTGAAAAATGACTACTTCTATGAAATTTCTGTTTATGTGAAAACCATGTCAAAAGGTGAATTCCTCTGACCTTGCTCCTCTATCATTATTCATTTTATTCTTAAAGTTCTTTGTAGTTAAAGTTAGTTGTTCATTGCTTTGCATTAGTTTCTAACCAGAACATACCTCCTTTTGAAGTTGAGTTTGTTACAATTACTCACCGAATTCAACCGGGCATGATACTCAGTTTCTGATAGCCAAAAACCACTTATGTAAAGTAGTCTAGAACAAATTTAATTACTTTTCATTCTCAACAAATGTAGGTCATGCTGCAAAGGTGTTCAAGTAAAATTCACTGATTTCGAAAAATTTCTGTCTTACAGTGAATTACGGAATTCTGTTAGACACTTTGCTTGTGCATTCAACTCTTTTCAGAAAAGTTGCATTTGAAAAAAGACTAAATGAAGTATTTTTTGCAAACCTTCTTACACAAGTCTCGTCGTCCAAACAGAAATTGAAAGCTTCCCTCAATTCTCGTCGTCCGCTTCCTGCATCTAACTTTTCCACGCCTTCGCCTACGTAGCCTCCGATCGATGAACGACATTTGGCGAATTGAATTTTCCGATTTTCATTCAAAGACCAAAAAGTTTTACCAAATTGGAAAATTTTCTCTACCTGAAAATTAATCTTCCAAAATATTTTTTCGCATGTTTTATAAAGATTTTTTTATCACATCGGATTTACCTGATTATAATCGAATCCAAAATTAATCAAATGTACAAAGCCGTTATTTTCTATAGCTTGAAAAATTTCTTTGGACTTTGATCCAACGTCGTTCGAACAATCAATAATAGGAATCATGATTTTTATTCTGTTTTGAAAACAAAAAAAAAACTTTCATACCAGATCAAAGTCTTGTTTTACAATCAGGCTTCGATTCTTGGTTCAAACAACTGGATTTACTAGTCTAGGTGAAGTCCGGAATGTTGCCAAAATTCGTATCGATTTTTATAGACCCTGACTTTGGACAAAAATACAGGAAAAACTTTCTCTACCATTCCCTAAAGCAGTGAAAAATGTACACAAAAAATTATCTTCCATTAAGCAAATAAAGCGCCATTCACGAACCAGATAATAATTCTGCCAAAAACGAACAAAAATTGTGCCGTCTACTAATGAAATTCAAACAAACCGCCGTTCATAGAGTGAACGTTCTCTTGATCAGTGAAAAAATGATTTTTCAACAAAGTAGTCCTTTTCATAAAAACTTTGTTTTTCAAACTTGCAAACGCAGATCGTCTACCGTAATTTTATAAAATATGATTTTATGTAGACGTAATTTTCAAAGTCTACCAGCTAGAGTTTGTAATGCATTAAGTGTTACAAAAACAATGACTGATTTTTGTATGAAAACAGCATGGCTTCACGAAATTCCTGATCTAACAAGTTCTGAATTGTGGTTTCACAGATCAAAACCTCTTCTCCCAGTTAACGCCATGGTAGTGTCAATTTCTGTGCTTTTACAAAATTGAATTTTACTGTTGTCGATGGAAGAATGCCATTGTTGGTCCTCTTTTCTCTTTTTTGTTAATATTTGCATATTTAATATATTTTTTGTTTTCCTCAAATGCCTTGCTGGGTTTATTATTATTTTCAACTTATACAACAAAGGAGCTCCACATATAAATGCCAATTTCAGCCATTTGGGTTAATTTTCAATTTTAAACTATAGACAGAAACCAAGATCTTATTTTTGGAACAGCAAGGCTAATTTTGGCCAAACACCCTGCATGTTAAGGTCGATCCGTGGCTATCTCTGTCCTACAAGCTCCTCTTAAGCTGCATTCATACTTCATAGCAGGTCGTGACCAATCAGAATGCACTATAAAAAATTGAAGTTATGATTGGTTGTATTTGATTGGTCACAGTTGTTCTGGTGTGGCTGTGCACAGTTCCCCAATGTATAAATACGACTTTAGTGACTCTTCTCAGTCTCTAGGAAAAGTTTAGATTTAACAACAGTTTCAGTCTGAACCGAATTTCCATATAAAATAGTAAGATTTACAATAAATTTCTAATTTCCATCCCTTAATTACCAAAATAGGTGAATTCAATACGTGTTGAAACAAATTGCTTCACAGTTCTACAAGCAGAGTGTTTGATCTCAGCCATTTTTTACTTCCAAGATGCAACAAATTTACAAAATATAGTATTTTCATCTTGAATGCTGTCATGAGTATTTAAGCTTTTTCAAAAGTTTGATTTTGTTCCACTGGCGATACGTGAATTTCAGAATGAACAATGGAACAAAAATTTAGTGCTCACTTTTCTGTTTTTTTAATTCACAATAATTTTCGTAGAAAATAGTATTTCCATTTTGAAAATTTGCATACACTTTGGATAGAATTTGAAATCAGCTTTTTATATTGAAAATCAAAATCACTTTTCGTATGATAAATGCAACCTACGGCATTATATAATCTTGCGAAAAACACAACTATACAGTTTATAAAATGTCATTGAATATGACGCAGTGCCTATTTTTAATGACCTTGCTGATCGTTGGTGTGATATCACGTATTGTCTAAAACTATTTTTCAGTCATTTGAAATTAATACCTATATTTTTTCATCTGTTTTAGACCCCTGGCGCAACTACCACCAGCCAAAGAAGACTGAGCGCGAAATTGTAAGCTTAGGAAATTAGGATTTTGTATGTTCTCAATACTCGGCCCATTTAATTCTCACTACTACAATTTTTGACCAGTACTTGAAAAAACGGCTATTTTTTGACTGGACCAACACTGACGTATATTTTGATGAAAGAAATAAAATGATGCAATGATTTCTTAGATTACATAAATATCGCCAACATTTGATGAATTCTTCAAATTTTGAAAAATAGTTCCTTTTGCTCAAATTTTGATTCTGACGTCTACAAAATGATATAAATAGGACAAAGTAAAAATTCAACATGCTATCACATATTGTATAAAGTGATTCATTTTGATAGTTTACAGAATAAGTACTAGAAAAATGTGTTGCAGCACTAAAAAGTAGTAAAAGTATAATGAACTCCAGGCGCAAGAGAAACTGAGCGAGGAATTACGACGACGACGCTGGAAGGCGATGGAAGAGGAGTGGCGTCTGTATGGGAGGTCTCAATACTAGTTGATTACAATTTTGCATATTGCTGAATTACATTTGATTGAATGTTGAACAAAATTTTTGAGGGATTTTTGAAATTTTTATTGAATTGTAGCTATGATGAAAGTAAATTTTCAGCCATACGATTGCCATTGACGAATTTTTCATTGATATAAATTCGAGACGCGTGTTACTTCTGGATTTACACCTAAAACTTCCACGGCAGGGAAACATATCTTTCACGTTTATAGATTGTGGAAGGTGAATTTCTTGAAATATTTTCTAACGTTGCCCATTTTCAATTCAATTTCTCTCTGGTAAGAAATTCATTGGCGTCTCTGTGTCATATGTCCGAATCCCTCAGACTGGTGCATCAGAAAAATAATGCTCGTTGAGGGGCTTGAACCATTTACAGGTAGACGCACTACTAACTGCGTAATCAAGTGTTGCGTATAGTTGGGACGTTGTCGTTGTATTGGTGGTGATATATGTGGAGTATCCAGTGAACCACCAGACCCACTACTATAACACGGATGAGGATCAGGAATTTAATGAATTTTTTGAGTTTTTGAAGCGTTTCAGCACAACTCTGAAATTGATACTGGTCTAGACGGGATCATGATAACACCCCTGAGCTAGTCTCCCAAAGAATTTTGAAGCGCAACTTTTTACTCTGTGTGAATACCCAAATTTTCTGCATTTTTGGCATAGTGTTTCTGCTCAGTTTGAAAACTGACATCAAAAGACTCTACAGGCCATACTTGAACTGCACACACGATTTTTTGCACGTCATTCATTCAATGTGTTTTTCCATGATAAGACTCCAACGAATAAATAAAATGTGACAACAGAATCAACAAATCGACAACTTTTTTGATGGCTCGGGAAATTTGAGGCAACTAAATCGTGGCTACGAAAGTAACAGAAAAGGACAGACAGGGTTTTAGACTTTACAGGTGCAGGCGTGAACAAAATTGACAGGGTGCGAGTTTCTATGTCATCCATATGCAGACGTATGCTATAAAAGTGGTGCATGTGTTGTACGGTGATTTCACCGATTTATTTCTGTTTTCGATTTTTTGAATTGAACTGCAAGTACAATAACATTCCAGCCAGTTACTGTAGCTCGACATGGTAGTAAAATAGGGTGTGCTGTCCTCTTTTCACTCGTGTTTTCATTGTATGTACTTACTGGCAGCATCATGGTCCATCTCACATTTTATATCTTCTTGTCTACTAGTGAGTGAAGTCTGAACCATGTCATCTATTTTCAAATATAACAATGCATGGACATCGCCATGATTGTTTATGTGCAGCCATTGTCCAAAAGCTGGGCATGGGGAAGATGGGTAAGCTTTTGGCCGTGTCCTGTCTGACGAGCAAAAAAATAAAAGCAGGGACTTAAAACATGGACCTGGATGGTCACACAGTGTGAACACTCAGCTGTTATTATAGGGGGTTTGAAACGTGGACACATGACAGATACAATTCATTTTGACTAGTTAAATTACGGTCTATTACTGGATTTCACAGTCTTATAGTCCGACATCTGGATACAGGCACATCTTCACATATAAATTCTGGGTCAGAAAATAAAATCATGAATTTGTACTGTGGACTTCATGTACATCAACTCTAGCTGGTTGTGCTATCACTAAATATGAATGATGTCGTCCATCCTCATAACTGTAACGGTAATCAGGTATGCTGAATTTAAAAATTTTGATGAAATTTGTAACTAAGAACCTTTCATTCAATTTTTGGTAGAAAAATTTTACAAGCTATGGTAAGCAGTACGAATTATTATATAATAAAAAATATAGGCACCTACTTTTACCGTCGTTTATAATATTATTTGCAAACTTTTTACGGCAAATTAGTTCCAAAGTGCATTATTCCATTCTCAATCACTAGTCAAAGAATGACTAATTACCACCCCATATTATTCAAAATAGAAATCACTTTTCGTAAGAATATACACAATCTGTAGAGCATTATAAAACCAAATCAATAGAATTAGTCGGGGCCTTATTTTTCTTAAATGATCAACAGTTTGCCAAAAATGTCGTCCATTATGAAGCAGTGCATATTTATACTGACTGTCTTGAGCATTTTCGTGATATCAAGTACACCAACTATTTATTTGATCAATTGAATTTCATGTGTATACTTTTTCAAACATTCAGACCCCTATTCTAACGTCCGATTGGTTAAAGAAATTCTGAAAGGAAATTCGTAAGTCCAGCATATATGAATTTTCAATATTTCAGGCGTCAGAAATATAACTCAAAGGCATATTGCTTGTACACGACTGTAGGTCACTGAATACAGTTTCGTATAAGTAAAGGTCAGTACAGTGCAACAGTTCTCTGGCTGACTAAACACAACTTTCAGTTACACCATAACCCTAAGTTTGCTGGAACTGGAACTAAGCCTGAGCTCGAAACGGAGAAACACTGATTTCACCGAGATGAATGAAAAATTCCTCTCCTCTTTATCTCACTGCATGAGCCCAGTCTTTTAGTTCTGCATTGGTGTGGTAGGCTACCGTGAACCTAATATATACGGAAAGTTAATTTCATATGTTGAAATCTATGTGGCTGGTACCTAACTCAGTGTAGGGCTGGAAACCTCAACCTTCAGCATAGAGCCAATCGTAGATCCAAAATTGTGGTTGTAGTGCTGGTGATGAGCGTGCAGCAGGTCATGTGATGAACTTTTTGATGCACCACCACAACACTAAATGCTATTCCTTGTGAATTTGGACATAAGGTGATATACTGCATTGTTATCATTCTGGAAGACTAGATGTCGTAACAAAGTAAAACTCGGAGTTGAAAGTGTATTATATATCTCAGGAGCAAGACATATGGAGGGAGATGGAACCACGAACGGAGAGACAATGATGATAAATGGAAAAGATATGAACTGCAGTTGAGACAGGAACTTCTGCAACGACGATGGACGAAGATGGAAGATGAGTGGCGTCGCACTGGGATGTTTGAATAGATGTATATACTGCATCATTGCAGATGACATGTGAAAAGTAATATTTGATTGACGTTCAGACTGTTTTAACAAAGCTAATTATAAAGTTTGACTGTTTTTTCCTGAAATTTCCAAAGAATCCAAAAAATTTTGCAATTTAACATGACATAATGATATACCCACGATCGTAGAAAAAGTATTGATTGCAACCAGGAATTTATCAGAGTTACATTATTTCCATTTCAATGCAAACAGCAGGTAGTGCAAAGGACTTGTTGAACATGTAATATTGGCTCATAGAAAACGAACAGTGTGATCATTTTAGAACATAAATCATGTAATTGTCTGAAGTGCAGAGCTTGTGTTAAAATGACCTTTTATGTGCTGTAGCGGGCCTCCCATCTGATCAAAATTCTGCCAAACGAGTAGGCCCATACAGGGGTACACAGAAGATACCCATGTACAAAACATAGACATCAAAGCATACTGCCTTAACTGTGCAGGCGGATACAGGGGGTGTAGAAAGAAAGTATGCCCGAAGTTTCAATGGGTAAAATTGGACTTCCATGTAGCAAATACGCCTGATGCTTCAAAGGGTAAACTTCGATCACAATGAACCTTGACTAACTCGGACGTTAAAGTTGCTTATGCGATATCGCCCCAAAAAATTTGAATGTGACTCTTAGAATCTGACGATCTAACAGTTTTACTTATTTTTTTACAAAATTTCTACATGAAATTTTTTTAGGGGACACAATTTTTACATATTCGGAACGCGTTTTTTGATGATTCCCTACACTTAAGCATTGTTTTCGAAACACATTTTGTTACAAAATACATGTAAAATTTGTGCTGAAATAGTGAAAAACGTGTCCCAAAAACAATTCTCAAGCATAGAGAATGATCAAAAAATGTGTCCTAAATATGTGAAAATTGTTTCCCAAAGTTTTTCTATATGGAAAGCAAGGCGATTTCGCCAATTTTCTGAATTGTAAACACTTCAAAATTGAGGAAAATTGAAAATGGAGGTATTAGAGACCCATCTCCTAAATATTGACATCTATTGACCCCGGATAGACTATATATAGAATTGTAGATCAACCTAGACAGATTCTAGGGGATCCTGACAACGGGGTAAAAGTAATGAAAAACAGTAACATGCCGGGTGCACAGAAAAACAGTAGATCTGAAAGAAACAGGAGGCACAATACTGAACAAAACTGAACATTGAATAATCAACAAAACGTGACCTGCATTCCAACTCCTACAGAGTACAACATGCAATAACAATGCGCTACAATAAGTTTAGAAAGCAACAAAAAAATTTAAAATAAAAAAATGCATATTTGAATATTTTCGCATTACTTTCGCAATTAGTAAAGAGCCGAATGAAGGCAACAGCTTATGTGGGACAAAATCGAAATGCTGCATATACTAGATGATTGTCGAGCCGGAAGCCATCTTACCACACAGTTGGCGCACACTCAGGCATCGGATGCAACTCCTGCTTACAGTTTAAAACCTCGAGTATTTATGTGATAGAGGAGAGGTCTTTCTGAGCGTTCCCTCATTCAACTGATTCTCCAACTAAACTTGTCGAAAATTCTAAAAAACGTCAAAAAAACAGATTTTTGTACACTTTATAGGAAACTATCCAAACACCTTCCAAGAACTTCTACCCTAAAATGGATGATTCAATGGTGGCAACTTTACAAAAGATTTTTTCTATGTTGCAGAATTTTCTAAGTTTTCAACTTTTTCTCTAAAAAAATATCCAAAAATTTGAACTTTTAGTGTTTCCTTTCATTTAAAAATTGTCTTGCTTGTAAAATTCTACGAATTTTTTCGAACATACAGTTTACTGCAGCGTAAAAGCGTCCACTTTCCAAGCAGGCTAACTTTTTTAGACACTAAATTTATTTAGACACCCATTTTGACTGGCCACTGTTTATGATAAATATAAATATAAACAAAAAAGCAAACAACACTAACACGAAGCAAAAATTTGTAGATTTTCCTATAATTCAAGCATAATTAGCATATTGCTCATATATCGTTACCACGAATCGATTTTCGCGATGAGACGGAAGGAGGAAAAAAACTAAAAATATACAGTATGCATTTATCAAAATCAAAAAAAAGTCAAGGCCTAATTATTCACCAAACGAAGTTAATAAATGTAAGATGAAAAAATATCAACCAATAATCTCTATGGCCGTTTCGGATTGAAAATAAGGGATACTGTAGATTACAGTAAAATTTTCATTTTTTCTAAATCTTGAACATCGATTTTTTTGAAAAAGTATTTTGCACCGAAATATTCATCACATATCGCCGAAAATACCGGCGAAAGTTTTTTTCAAATTGCTCATCGTATCGTCCACTTGCTCTTTAACTTGATGTTGCAAGGACTGATTGACCGCGGTTCCTGCCGCCGAGCCTTGGCTCGTTGTCGAACCTTGCCGTCCGGGTGGCGGTGGCCGAGGGCGTGGCGGCGGCGGACCACCCGGTGGTGGTGGCGGCGGTGACGCAACGTTGGCGGGTGGGCTTTGCACCTGTTCGGGAACCATGGCCGCCTGGTTCGGTTGCAGTTGCGGTTGCGGCACCGTAGGTTGGTGGACCGGCTGGCGAGGGCCTCCCACGGTTTGGGAGATGGGGCTTTCGTGTTTGATGAAATTTTGGAGGGCGGCAGGACCCGAACCTTCTTTTTGCCTGATATGTCGAAAAATTGGGTTTAGCCAGCAGGTACTTTTCTTTAGAGTATACTCGTCTTACTGTAGCGCCATTTTGATGCCGAGGATGTGATTCATTTTTTGGAGGACCAATTCGGCAACGGCTCGTCGATCTTCCTCTTGAGTTTCGCCCAAAAATGGGAATGTACAATCGTTGACCTGGAAAAAGCAAGCAAAATTGATTATATACTGTAGTTTTCAAAATAAAAAATTTCCTCAACCTCGTAGATTATTTCGCGGCCGTCTTTGGCCACTAAAGCGGCCACAGAACAAACGTCCATTCCGCCAAACAGCTGCGAAACTTCGTCGACCCACAATCGGTATCTATAGAAAGTTACAGTAAGATTGGTGAAATTGAAAAAAATGATGATCAAGTTCACTTTTCTGTCACAGCCACTTGTTCCAGCATGGCCGAACCTCGGCTACTCTTCCACGAATTGCTTATGCCTTTCCTCCTACACAAAGAAAAAAAATCAAAAAGATCATAAGGTAGGCATAAAAATGTGGTTTACTGTAATTGAATACCGTGCGCGATAAACTGTAGAAAAAATATCTCAAATTCCACTCACATAAAAGCCTTGTAATGGGGCCCGATTTTTTGAACATGAATATCATATTTGGCGTCGACGTACGATTCTACAGTAGCATATTCGGAATGTAAGGCCAACAAACTTTCTACGTCACTCAAATCGATAGGATTGTTCACCTTGATCTATATAGATACAGTATTTGAAGATGAAAAAAGTAAAACTTGAGCATTAAGCTTTAACCTTGCCTACGCCGGCATGAGCGTGACCTGATTTCACGATCAACGGGAAATTGGCTTTGAACGAAGCTGCTATGGATATCTTGTCTCTACCTACAGTATATACTTGATCGATCAATGGAAATTTTTCCGGGCCCAAACGACGATAGAGCATCAGTAGATGGGCAAACTTAAAAATGAAGTGTCAAGTATTGTATCGAGAAATAGTTACAGTAATATTAATCAAGCTTCAACCAATCACACTCCATCAAAAATGAATCTACCGAATTTTAAACTATGTTTTTGAATAGATCTCAACGAGATCTATCGATTGATACCCATTTTGCTGGACTTTTAACCTCAAAAAAACTTACCACCCAGGGCTTATCAGCGAAATTGAAAATACTCTGCATAGAATTCAACCCGGGTACACCGCCGTACAATAGTCCAACGATGATGTTTCGAAAATCGTCCTCGCAATTTCGAGCCGATTGACGGACGAAAGTGAAATCGGGTTTGAAAATTCTGAATATTTATTTTTATAAGATTACGCAAAGTTTGTTTTTGTCGTTTTCGGTGTATGTCATCAACTTGAAACTCATGAGATCCATCTCATTTTCTTATCAGGGTTATCATAAACATATGAACCACATTTCACATTTCCCGAATGGGAAAAATTATTTATGCTCAGCTGTCCATTTAGTGCGGAAATGATTCCACAATAGGATAATGAATATGGATTTTTTGAGTTACAGTATGACATGTTAGGATCAGCTTTCCTTATTGAATACCTGTATAATAATTTGCATCAGAAATAGCTGAACTGTCAACAATCTCCAGGAAACTCTTCCTCTCCAGCTTCTTTTGAGGAATTTGAAAAATACTTACTTTCCACCTTCAACGTATACTAAACATCCATCCGTGGCCGAAGATATGACTGATATGTGTCGAAAATCGGTCTAAAAATTAAGCTTTATCTTACATACAGTATACGTGACGGAAATATTTGGAATATCACAAAAATAAAACGCTGTTTTTTCATTAGCCATGTAGCCTACATACGTCTGACACATTCTTATAGTGGGCATAAAATATGGTTACACTACGGTAAGAATCGCGAGGAAGAGCAGTAGACTTTTGAACAAGCGTAATTTTTAAATTTTTTGTATGCTGCAGATCAAAAGGATTTGCTCACTTCCAAATCCTGCTGAAGTTTTGCTTCTGAATCTTGGATGCTTTTGAAGTTCATCTGCCATTCTTAGAACTTTCAGCACCAAGTGTCAGTCGTAAATTAGTACGATTCAAATCAATACAGTGAGAGTCAAGAGCAGAATCAACAGACTTTTGAACATACTTGATATTTTCATTTTTTTGTCTAACATGGCTATGAGATCAGATTAATTCAGACTATAGAATCTGAATATTAATGCATCATTAAGCACTGTTTTTCATTATCAAAATAGTACATGTGACATCCTTTTAGTTTCCAGCACAGTACATAACTTACAGTAATATTTGCATGCAAAGCAGGATAAAAGTCATGAGATTCAATAAACTTTTTGCTTTCCTCACTGTAAAAACATATTCTGCAAGATCAAAAGAATTGGATCAACGCATACTATTTGAAATTTGCTTCTGAATCCTGAATGTGTCACGAAATAAGTGTTTTTTTTCATTAGCAATACATCTGACATTCTGTGAGCTGGCAGCATGTCATCTGACTTACAGTACTCTATCCAGGAGACTATTGAACGTAACAATGTTTTCCTTTGAAAAACATATCCTGGAAGATCAAAGGAATTGAATCAGCTGAAACTATGTAAAATTTTGATCCTGAATGCTGTATGCGTCATCAACTACTGTTTTTTTCATTAGTATTCAACAGTATATTTGCATGCAAAGTACAGTAAGACCTAGAAGATTCAGAAACTTTTGAACCTGTCTGACACCTTCTTTTTTGAGAAACATGTTCAGATCAAAATAATCGGATCAACTCAAATTATGTAAAACTTTGATCCTGAATTCTAAATGCGTTATCAAATACTATTTTTTTCATCAGCAATATACCTGACATTCAATAAACTACCAGCACATCAGTTGACTTACAGTACTCTACAATGAATTTGCATCCAAAGTACTGGTAGATTCAATAAACTCTTGAACTTGTCTGGCATTTTTCCTTTTGAAAAATATGTCCTGAAAGATTGAAAAAACCAGATCAAGCCAGACTGTGGAAAAATTCGCTCCTGAATCCTAGATGCATCCTCAAACACTGTTTTTTTATTTGTAGCATACACAGGAGCTTCAAGAAATACCTAGAATATCTACAGCAGTACATTTGCATAAAAAACGTCAAAGTACAGTAAGAGACAGTAGAGTCAGCAAAGTTGATGACACATTCTCCTTTTGAGGAACATGTCTTGCAAGATCAAAATAATCATATCAAGTATGTGAAATTTTACTCCTGAACCTTGGATGTATCCTCAAGCATTATTTTTTCATTTCAGTAAGGGACATGGAATCAGCATAGTTGGTGATAGCTTCCTCTTTCGAGGGCAAGATTTCAGATCAAAAAAATCAAAGCATAAATTTTTTTCATAAAATTTTATCAGGAAGCATACCAAAACTTGTTAAAAATTAGAAATTAAGGTTCTTTAGCATCGTGAATGTCTAAAACTGTTCTGTTGGATTAATGTAGCCTGACAAGATCAAAGATTGACGTCAGCAAGATAAAATATTCTCCTTCTCATACAATATACAATAATTTACTTGTTCCACTCGCAAATCCCAATCGCCTAAAACTTTCCTATTTTTAAAATATTTCAACCAATCGACGTGCGAATCGTCGACAATTAATAAACATTTGCATCGATCTCTATTATAATTGGTGGACGACGACGACGTTATCATCGACGAACTAATATTGCCGGCTATTTTTTGCGATTGACTACTGGCCGCTTGTAAAATATTCCTGGTCAAACCTTGAACTACGGCAGCGGCGCCCTGGCTTTTGGCCGGCGACGTGGGCGCGCTGAAATTTTGTGCCTTATCTGAGAGACGTATCTTTTCCTAATAGAAGGGTCCAGGTAGTGCGAAAATTTTTTTGGCTTAGCCATGTAAAGAAATGTATATCAAACGATAGATTTCGTTGAGTTATTTTCAAAAATACTATTTATATTGTCTTCAAGGTATTTTTGATTGGGTTACGATGGTTTCAAGTTTTCATAACCCCATGATAAAGTCTGCTTTTCACAAGCACTGCAGTACTGTTCCTGGATTTATAAAGAACACTGTTTAAAATGGGTACCAATCGATAGATCTTGTTAAGATCTATTCATAAAGTGCGTTTATCTTGTCTTAGCTTTGTTTTCCACTCAGTTATGAGAGTTCAAAGATTCGATCGCGTTGTCTGCTTTTACAGTATGCTTTTCAAAAGCACATGTTTCCAGAATTGCGAAAATTCCTATTTTTATAATGCACAAAAATGAATTCCAATCGATAGATCTTGTTAGGATCTATGCAAAAAGTATTTTTATATTTTCGTAGTTTTGTTTTTAGCATAGTTATCAGGGTTTAAAGTTTGCATACATAAAGTCTTCCTTTCACAAGCAATGCAATACTGTTCAAGAATTTGCAGAAATTTGTAAGAATTTGCAAAATGGCTACCAAGCGATAGGTCTGGTTGAGCTCGACAGAAAAACGTTATTAGCTTTTTTTAAAGGAATTTTTGACTGAGTTACAACTGTTCAAAGTTTCAATAACTTCATGATATTGTCTCTTTTTCACAAGGTCATGTTTAAATCTGTTTCCAGAGAATTGAACGAAAAAGCATCGAGTTGAACGCCAATCAATAGATCTTCTTAAGATCTACACAAAAAGTACCATAATATTCTCTTAGCTTTATTTGGGGATAATTATTTGGGTCCAAAGCTTGCATAGAACTCAATGATAAAATCTGATTTTCAAAAGCACAGTGATACAGTTCCAAAATTTGAGGGAAAGCCGTTCCGAAATGCTATAAAGCAGGAAAAAATTGATACATCTTGTTAACATCAATTCAAATATTACGCAGTTTGCATCGAAGTAACTCTGGATTTGACAAGCACTGCAATATTTTTCCAGAATTTGAAGAAAGCTCGTTTCCTAATGCTCCGAAATTGATACTAAATGATATATCTCCTAGTGGAAGTTCTTTGAATACACCTTCGATGGAGTTGTGGTAGCTGAAAGTTTGAATAACACACTGTGATGACTGTATTTTTTCGTTTTCGCAAGCATAGCAATACTATTCCAGGATTTTAAGAACAAATGGTTTCAAAATAAATGGATACCAGTCCATAGATCTTGTCAAGATATAGTCAAATTTTACTTATATTCTGTCCTAACTTTGTTTTTGAAGCATAAAACTGCACGAAAAAATTTGCTTTCCGAAAGAACTGTAATTTGAGGAAAAGCCGTTGCAAAATGCTGAAAAACAGGTACCAATGAATAGGCCTTGTTAAGATCTACTTAAAAAGTACTGTCATCTTTATCTAATTTTATTTTTGACACAATTCAAAGTTTGCATAGAACTAAGTACTGCAATACTGATCCAGAATTTGGGAGGAAAGTAGTTTCAAAATGCTGCAAAATGGTCCCCAATTAATATAATATGTTAACATCTACTAAAAAAGTACCTCTATCTCGTTTGAGCTTCATTTGTCACATAGTTATGATATGAGGATTCAAAGTTTGAATCGAATTCTATGATACAGTCTGCTTTTCACTAGCACTGCAACGATACTATTTCGGAATTCAGGGTTAGGTTTCTTTTCAAACACAAGAAAATAAGTACCAATCGACATATTTTGTTAAGATCTACTCAAAAGCTATATTCACTTTGTTCTAAGTTTGTCTTTCACATAGTTATGAGGGTTGAAAGTTTGAATAGAAATTCCATGGCATAGTCTGCTTTTCACAAGCGCATGTGTAACACTGTTTCCAGATGCAATAATTTATTTTTTCAAATCCAAAAATTGAATACCGATCGATAGAGCTTGTTTAGATTTACAAGAAATTCTTATTTGTGTTGTGGTAACGTCTGTTTTGATGAAGTTAGGCAAGTTCAAAATTTGCATCCAATTCCACGATGCAGTCTACTTTTCACAAACATGCCTGTTTCCGAAATTTCGAAAGAACTTATACGATGACGCAGATACAGTATTGAGACAGGTTTTACCTAAATCTACTCAAAAATTACATTTATCTTGTCCTGGAAAGGTTTTTGACTGTTATGAGGGTTCAAAGCTGGCAATGAAGTCCAGGATAAGATCTGCTCTCCACAAAAACGATGTGTAACACTGACTTGGAAGCTTTTGAATGACTTTCTAAATACTGCAAAATGGGTACCAATTCATAGATCTCGTAAAGATCTACTCAAAAAGTACCTTTATGTTGTAGCTTTGTTTTTGACATAGTTATGAGGGTTGAAAGTTTGCACCAAACTCCATACTACAGTGCATTTCACGGGCGCTGCAACATTTTTCCCTGGATCGTGGAAAGTTTTTTGTCCCAAATGCAACGAAATGGATATCAATCGATTGACTTTGTCGTATTTTTATTTTTGATAAAGTTTGGAGGCTTTTTAGTTTTCATTGAAATCCATGATATAGTCTGCTTTTCACAAGCATTATAACACTGCCACAGGAATTCGGAAAAGTTTCTTATTAGAAAATGCTGCAAAATGTATATCAATCGATAGAACTTTTTAAAAGTCGCATGAAAATAATTTTGATTTTGTCGCACATTCATTTTTATCAAAGTTCTGCTTTTCACAAGCACTATAACATTGTTCAAAGAATTGTGACAGCATTTTCATTACAAAATGCAGCGAATTGGGTACCAATCGATAGGTCTCGCTAAAAAATACTCAAAAACGATCTTCATATTGCTCCGGTTTCCTTTTTGACATAGTTATGATGGTTCATAGTTTGAATGCTACAGTATACTCTTTCCACAAGGTTGCTAAATTTTCAGAACCCCCTACCTTATCGTCGTATTTTTGACCGGTTGCCCTAACCCTTGCAGATTGAAATCTTGGCGACTGGGCGGTGGTTGATTGGGCGTCGTCGACTGGGGCCTGTTGGGGCCGCCGGTCAACGACTGCTGCCTGGCTTTGGCCGGCGCCCCTGGTCGTTGTTGTTGTTGGCCCACAGCCGCGCTTTGTTGTTGTTGATAATGATTGTTATTATGCAAATGGGCTACATTTTGGGGCGGAGCGAAATCCGGATTACTTTCTTGATTGGCTAGATCGTCGGACGAGAAACGTCGTTTTAAAAAAGATACGCCTTGCGTTAAACTATCGCGGAATGAAGAAAAGCCGGCCGGACCGCCGACGCCATTACTGGATCCTAACTGTAAAGGAATAATTTTTCATTACTGTAGTGATCTACAGTATCACTCTTCTAAAATTTGCATAATTATTATGCTTGATTTTAAGATGACAAACATCATCTTTTGTTAAAAAATGGATGCATCTCGTTGAGATCTATTCAAAAATATAAAATAAAATAATTTATCTCATATCTTGATGGAGTTATGACAGAATGCAAAATCGATCAAGAAGCTAATCATTCATGAAATTTTTTATATAGCAATTGCTACAGTTTTTGATCATGATCTACACATTTTTGATCCTCAAATAAGAGAAGTCTAGAAGTAGACTATATATTTAGGCTCGCGATGCTCGCATTTTTAAACAGATACATATATTATAACGTATCCCATATTATAACATATCCCATGTTTTAGCATATCTCATGTTATAATCTATCCCATGTTGAAACATATATCATGTTATAACATATCCCATGTTATAACATGCACTCTGTTATAACATGCACTCTGTTATAACATGCACTCTGTTATAACATATATCATATTATAACATATCCCATGTTATAACATATATACCACGTTATAGCATATCCCACATTATATCACGTAACATGTTATAACATATCCTATGTTAAAACATATTATATGTTATAACATATCCCCCGTTCCAGCAAATCCTACATTATAACATATCCTATGTTACCACATATATAAGTTTTTTGAAGAAAAAATTTTAATATGTTATAACATAGGGCTATGTTGTAGCATAAGGCTATGTTATAACATATGGCTTCGATTTTAGAAAATTTTTTAGAAAAAATTTTTTTTATGTTATGACATAGGTCATTGTTATAACACAGGTCGTTGTTATAACATAGGGTCATGTTATAACATAGGGCCATGTTATAACATACGGCGTGATATTGTAGGTATATTTAATGTACAGCATGTTCATACAATGCTGTATCTTGCGCTAAAGTCGCATTTTGCTTCCATAGGTATATCTTTTAACGGGCAGCTATATTTTCTGTGTTGTGACAAATATAACATGACATATGTTGTAACATGATATATGGGGTATGTTATAACATGTATATCCTTTAATGTGGTATATTTCATGATGTGTGGCCTGTTATAACATGTGACATGTACAACATACACTGTTATAAAACACCCCATGTTATAACATACCTCCTCATGTTATAACATACCCTTTGTTATAACATACGTCCCCCATGTTATAACATACCCTGTCTTATAACATAGCTGCTCATCTTATAACGTACCCCGTATTATATCATCCTCCCATATCATAACATACCCTGTGTTATAACATGACCCATGTTTTATGACGAGATAGGTTATAACATGTCAGTTTCTTAAAACATATCGAAAAAAAATTGTATGTTATAACATAGGGCTATGTAATAACATAGGACAACGTTATAACATGTCATCATGTTATAAAATGTCGAGTGTAGTAAAAAAAGTTCAAGTGTTTTTTGCATACAATTGAAAACCAGTTTCGAGTTATCAACCTGAGCAAGGTGTTAGAAATCACATATCAATCGATAGATCTCGTTGAGATATATTTAAAAAAATGAAATAAAATCTTCCATCTCATTTTTTGACGAAGATATGATCGATTGACAATGCAACAAGTTGGATGTCAATCGATCGGTGACGAAGTTAATGATTGACAAAATTTATGATATAGCAGTTCTTAACCTTCCTTGTCATCTTTAAATAAGCATTCTTCTGCAGAGTCCATGAAAAGATGGGTCGAAATTCTGCGATAAAAATCTGCAAGGATTATTGTGTCAAATTCAAGCTGAATTCTAAATTTTCATACTTAATGAAAATTTGTTTCGGGGGCTCAACCTCACCAATAATGTCTAAAATGTTAGAAATAACATACCAAGAGATAGACCCCGCCGAGTTCTACTCAAAAACGTGAATAAAAAGTTCACATCTCCATTTTTGATCCAATTATATTGATAAAAAAGTTTGGTAAACTTCTTCCAACCAGCAGATTCTACGTCTCTCACCAAAGCTCTAATTAATTATGAAAGTAGAATTTTATATCAAAGACAATGAAGCTCACCTGCATCGATCTAAACGTTAAGCTTCTTTTCTATAGAATCAAAGTCGATCCACTGAACATAAAGCATGTACACACACGTATAAAATAGAGGTTGAAAACAACACAAAATATGGATCAGCAGAGTTGCTCTAAGATCTATAGCGATTCGTTCTGGAACTCATTTTTCCTAGAAGCGTGGAAAATACAGTAAGAGCTACTTTTCAAGCTTGGTCGATAAATCGATACTTTTCAAGCTTGAGCAAAAGCCCCATTTTTTGATCGTGATGAAGATCCCATATACTTCTGCTACATCTTTTTTAGCCACGTCGAAAAAGATTCTAGGAAGAGAACTATATAAGACTATGGGGAACATTTGATGACTGTGTATGTATATGCAAATTATGTATATTCCGAAACTACAAATTACTGTAATATACGTACTTTATACATTACATAGAAAACCTTGAAAAGTTGAGAGTACCATCGGGCACGATAATCTTAGGCGAAAAAGATTGATTTTTTGCATTTTCATGGGTCTACACTAGCTCACGCATTATTTCTCGATGCGAAAATGGAGATAGGGGCTAGAGAAACGACATTTAGATTGCTTTTAGAGATTATAATAAAAATGAATATCAGGAGGTTGATAATGGTGTCAGGCAGTGTTTAGTTCATATGTGTGGATCACAAAAATAATCTGACGTTTATAAAATGCTTGTAAATAAAAAAATAACACATAAAAGTTTTGCAGTAATCAAAATTCTTTGAGCTCAGGTGACTATGCTTACACATTTTTAGTGATTTATGACATGCACAGGATGAAACGAAAATTAATGCTATCGGGTAGGAGAAAAATCGTTTGATGTCAAGAAAAAGGCAAAACACTACTAAAAGCAGCATTCAATTTTGAGCAAGGAAATCAATTAACATGGAGTGTAGCTGCCGAAAGAGAGGAAAATTACAAGGGTGTTGAACATAACAAATTTTCAACAAAAAAAATCAGTTTGATATTCCGAGGACAACTGGGAGCTGCTCTTTCAAAGTTTGTTCGAAATATCGACCAGGACCAGGAACGACATTCATTTTGACGTCAACTCGATACGTGATTTCCTTTTCAACCTGCTCGGCTGGGGAAATTTTCCGGCTACGTGTCATTGCCCCGAAATGGCCTTTTGGTGTTTCCTGATAGACGAATCTCATCACTTCATTTTACCTTCAAGCATTGATTTTCAATCAAAGTAATCTGCACTTGGTTTTTTTGGACAAAGTAGGCAGAGAGTTTAGGATAACTAATCGAGTTAACTGCTAACTCTTTTTAGTGGAATCAATGAAAATTGTAAAATATGTACAGGTTTTTGATTGACAATTTTCAAAACACATTGTCTATTTTTATTAGTAAAAAATTGAGAAACGAAGCCTACAGGTGACAAGTGTAAAACCCAAGCGAAATGAATTCAAATTTTAAAAATCATATCACATTTTTTGACGTTTTCCCTTCTTCTAGTGACCGGGCAACTTTCGCCCATTGGTCGAAAGCACGTTGCGAAATTCTTTCAAAAATTCAAAGTGCTTTCCATCAAGTAGTTTTTCAATTCTGAAAATAGGTAGCAATTGCTCAGGGCCAAATATTGAGAATAGGTCAGTTTCAGTAACAGTTCCCAGGTGACTGTGCAATGGTCAGCTGTGTTGAGTTGTCGGTGTGAGGTCAGACAGTTGGGATCGAGTGTGAAGCTTTCTGGATGCCTACTATTCCGAAACAACTTGAGCATTGATATGCCAGCTTTATGCTCCAAGTGATGGTGTTGGGCACACTCTTGCTGCCCAAGTCAGGATCGGAAAGTTGGCATTCAAATCAAAGATCGCAGACCAATTTGCATAGGAACGGTGTGCCAAACGAAGAAGAAAAAATTATTGTGAAATCATTCCATATTTTTGATTATATTTTTTGATTTTATGCCAGCACCAAGAGAAAAGCTTTAACCCAGCATATTCTTCTCAATTTGCATGAAGACAGACCTCTACAAGGACTCTTCTGTATCATTCCTACCGGCGGGTATTCATTTTGCTCTGAGAGTCTACGCGGTCTGCTCTGTGAGGGCCCATTAAGTAGTAAGTGTTTGTTTGTTGTTGCCTGGTCTGGACGAGAGCTGTAGCAGGCCTAGCCAAGGAGAAGTTCTGACTAGTTTCGACCGATCATCTTTTTTTATTCCCTAAGGAAAGACCTGCACACAACAATGCATACCTTCGCAGTCCAACAATATGATCATAACCATTTCACCTTCACTTGTGCGCCTTGATCTTTTTGTCGTCACTGTATGGATTGAATGTTGGTCTCAGAGTCTAAATTCACGAGATTTATGCAAATTCAGAAAAAGATTGCGCTAAAGTTGGCCAGAAATTGACAAATCTGGCCTAGAAGAAATAAAATGGGATCAGGCCATCTACCTCCAACTATTAATCTCGAGAAGCAGATTTTATCTCAAGTGCGACCCGGATTTTTCTGGTGGGTCAATAAATTGTGTGTACAAGCTTGGAACGGTTGAGTTCCCTTAGCCTAGTTAGAATCTTGGCGATAAGCTGCAGCAAATGCGGAGGTGAGCCTACTCCAATTATCTGATGGCTAGCGAAACAAGTCCTGCTTTGTCCAGGCTGAAGCTAGCCGGTGGAATGTGGCCTCAACTAGGCGGCAAAAGTATCCGAAGAGGGCCTCTCATATAATGTGGGCACGGCCTATCTTTATGGGTATACCCTCAAAAATAAACAAAAACAGAAAATAGAAATTTTATTGAAAACGAAAGATAAAAAACGAATTTTAGGATCAAAGGGAAAATGGTCGGTGATTGCATCGAAAAGTGACAAAACCGAGATTGACACCACAAGATGAACCCTGTTGTAATTTTAAAATTTTAAAATTTTAAAATTACAACATTTTTTCAAGTTTTAAAGCATTCCAAAGGAAGATTCTCTATAGAAAAAAAGCATGTCACATCAAAAAAGTTTAAAAATACTCATTTCTGGCTTATTCATCTACAGTAAGCTGCATTGTATTCGAAAATTCTTCGAAAATTACACCATAAGTAAATTATGGGTTGTCATTGTTTCCATAAGTGAAAATCCAATAATTACGATTTTCGGAAAAAATGGCGCTGCTCTCGATGTTTCAAGGCTACTATGAAACCTATTGTGTGTTTATGCGCTCCAAAAATTTGTCAAAGTACCCATAGTGATACAGTACATATTATGTACATAATTTTTGATCATTGACGCGTAATTACTATGTAGACGGCGGAATTTTGGAAACATTGACCTTTTAACAAAAAAAAATTGCGCGTTCTTCCCTTTTTTGATTTGTTCAGAAACCCCAATTTTGTGGTTATTTCGTCGCATTAAGGGTGAAAGTTTCCAACTTTCGAAAATTTATGTCTATAAGTTCATATTGTTGTTTGTTTTCTACAAAATTTTATGTTCAACTTCTTTTTTTAAGGCGATGATGCGAAAAATGTTTCGTTTTTCTTTTCTCCTCATTTTGTCCATATCAAATATAGGTGAGAAAGCTAATTTGACGTCAGCAACAGGAGTCCTACAGTAGAAAAATTAGATTAACAAACCTAATTTTCTCTATTTAGAATCCTCTTCCCGACGACGACGCCAAGAATCGAGTAAAAATCTTAATGGAACTGAGCCGATCAACTATTATTTCGGCGCCCGACTTTACCCGTTCGGCGAAATCGTCGGCGACAGAACTATGAGTTCGACGATAAATAGTCAAGCTTACGTTTTGATCAACGAGTTGACCTATTTGCAAGAAAATTATTCCGTCGTTTATGTAAAATGCTCTTCTTACTGTAGATGAGGAAACATTTTTTTCCTCATTTTTCCATGTACAGGTCGGCAAAAATGGAATGCTGGGGTTTTTGCCGGGCCTAGAATCGGCTAGGAAAGATTTTTTCGGCAAAAACGACGAAAAAGTGATCGCTCCTTTTTGGACGGATAATAGTTTAGGCGATACGGGACGAGTTTATTTTCGAGAAACCACTGGTGTGTGTATAGAGAATATCATGGAACTACAGTATCAACGTCTTGCTTCCTTCCCTCCTTCCTTCCTTCCTTCCTTCCTTCCTTCCTTCCTTCCTTCCTTCCTTCCTTCCTTCCTTCCTTCCTTCCTTCCTTCCTTCCTTCCTTCCTTCCTTCCTTCCTTCCTTCCTTCCTTCCTTCCTTCCTTCCTTCCTTCCTTCATTTTGTCATTTACCTTCTTTTTCGTTTTAGAGCTTTTCTATGCTTTATATTTTTTGTTATTTCTGTTTTTTTTCTTTTATTACCTTTTTCTTAAAATTTCTGTTTTTAGCGTTGTTGTTTTTTGCTTTATCTCTTTTTATTTTCACTTTCCTTTCCTTTTTGTTTATCTTTATTTATTCTTTTTATCTTTTACCTTGTTTCTCCTTTCTTGCCTTATATATATTTAGCTTTGTTATTTTTCTTGCTTTCATTTTTTCGTGCTGTTTTTTTGCTTTCTTTGTTTTTGCTTTTTTTGCTTTTTGTTCCTATTTTGCTTGGTTATTTCTTCTTTCCTCTTCTTTGCTCTTCTTTTTGCATTTATTTCTTGCTTTTCTATTTTGCGTTCTCTCTTTTTTGTTTTTTGTTTTTCGCTTTCTTTGTTTTTTCCGCATTGTGTGGTCTCATCTCCATCCTACGTTCTTCCTTGTTTTTTGCATCAAGTTTCTTGAGATTTATGCTTTTATTGTTTATGATTGCTTTTTCTGCTGTTTCTATTTGCAACCTTTCCGCATAAAACACTATTCTTTCCTGTTTTTTTTTATTATTTCCTTGTTTCCTTCAATTTTCATTGTCATGATGTTGTTTGCCGTTTAATTTCTTTCTCGTCATTTTTCCTTTTAATTTGTTTTTCTTTTACTTTGTTTTACTTACTATCACCTTTCGTTTTCTTCCTCCATTTTGCTTTTAAGTTGCTATTTCTACGTTTTCTATAGCTTTATTTTTCATCTCTGCTCTATTTACACTTTTGTACTTTCTTTTTTCTTTGTCTTTTCTGTTTTCTTTTTTATTTTCTAATTTCTCTTTTTGCTCAATCTTCTTTTTCTTTACTTCTTTTCGTTTGGATTTTATTTCCTGCGTTCCTTTTTTCCGCTATTTGTTTTATTTTTGTTCCTTCATTTTTTCTCGTTCCTTTCTGCTTTCTAGATTATAATTTCCTTCTTTTCTCAAACTTTCTTGCTTATTTTTGCTCGCATTTTTCTTTCTGTTCTATTTTTTGCTTTTTGATTTTTGCTTATTCCTTCTGTCTTATTTATTTTTTCTTTTGCTTTCTGTTTTTTCTTTTCATGTTTTTTTTTCGCGGGTTTATCACTTTTATTTCTGTTTCTTTTTCTTTATTGTCCTTTTTACTCTGTTTCGTTGCTCCTTTTTTCTGTTTCGCTTTCTCTCTACTGTTTTCGTCTTCTTTTACCTTTTACCTTGTTTTTCTGATTATGCTTTCCTTCTTACTTGCTTTTTCTATTTTATGTTTTTTCTTCTCTTTCCTTTTTCTTTTTTTACTCTATCCGCCATATTTTTTCTTTAGCTTACTTTAGTTTCATTTTTTTCCTCTTACTTACACTCGTTTTGTTTTTTGTTACTTCATTTTCCCTTGTTCAATCGAATGGAATGATGTTTTTTTCATAGACGCAAAGATCCTACAACATGCTGGAAACGAAGTGCTCAATCAATACAACTATAGCCCACAATTCAGGGCCACATCAGTTTTCGTGGTCACCTGGGAAAATTTGGCGCCACCTCATGCGTCTGCAGATCTGCCCAACAGTGTGAGTGTCAACTCTGTCCGCAAGTTACACTAAGGTTGCATTCAGCAAGAAACTCTACAGTAAAATGGAAAAGTTGAGCTTCAACATACAGTATAGTACTTTTTCGAAAAAAGATACAGTAAACTTTCGTCATTTTCAGCAGAGGAACACCTTTCAATTAGCTTTGATCATGAGTCGAAATGGCACTTTCGCACATTTGATCTACAGTCAGTTGAAATGGCATGATGAAGCTGTGGTATGTAAACTCATTTTTTTTACTCTGATCAATATTTACAATTTTGTAAATATACAGGCCGGATTTTCGGAAGGAAATTACAAATCTTTAAATATGCCGGGTTCCGGCACGGCTAAAGTTTCAAAATTGGCCAACTCCAGTAATTACGGGGTGCCCGGTGAATGGTTGTTCAAAATTGACGACAAACAACCTTATATGTGCGCTCCGGGGAACAAGGGTCAAGACTGTAATAAAAGTTAGTGAACTTTTAAAGTTACTGTATACTCAGGCTTACACTGTAGCTTGTAACACTGGATTTTAATCATCAAGTTCTGAAAATGACTATGTTTTAAAATATTTGACAGAAAAAGACATTATTTTACTGTAGCCAATTACTGTACCCATAACTCAAAAATTATTTTTTCAAGAATGCGACAAAGGCGAATTTTACTACGACTGTTCGAGGCAGTGCCACTGCGACCACGGTATAGATTGCGACGTGACTCACGGAACGTGCCCTAACGCCCAGTGTTCCAGGGGATGGTCCGGGCTACCGACCTGTGAAACTGGTATGAAATAGGAAGACATGATTGCAAGACAGTAAAAATCTGATCATCAACCAAATCAAGTTCAGACATCGAAGTCGGGATGTCTTAAGATCAAGTATGCTGCAGAGAGTCAGAATTATCTTGGGCATCTTCTAAATACAGCCAAGATCATGATTCAGATCAGGTTCAAAATCAAAATCTTGTGATGTCTCAAGATCGAGTATACTAAACATAGTCGAGATTATCTACAAAATTATTGACAGTCAAGATCATCTCCCAAATCCAGTCAAAATTGTCTTAGAAATCAGACTCAAACGCCAAAATCCAGTGATGGAAAATCAAGTATACTACAGACAGTCAAGATTATGATCAAAAATAATTGACAGTAAGAACTATCTTCCAAAATGGTTAAGATCATTCAAGCAAAATATTGTGACGTCTGAATATCAAGTATACTACAGACAATCAAGATCATTTTCCTAATCATATTCAAATGTCAAAATGTTGTGATGTCTGAAGATTAAGATCATATTCAAAGATATTGACGGTTGAGATCATCTTCGAAATCAGATTCAAATGCCAAAACCTTGTAACGTCTGGAGATTAACTATACTACAGACAGTCGAGGATATCTTCAAAATTATTGACAGTTGAGATCGTCTTCCAAACACAGTCAAAATTATCCAAATCAGGTTCAAACATTAAAATCTTATGATGTCTGAGGCTAAAGTATAATGCAGACAGTCAGTCATTTTCCAAATTATTAACACTTAAGATCTTCTTTCCAATGCCGCCACGACCATCTTCTGAATCAGGTTCAAGCATCAAAGCCCTATGATGTCCGAAGATCAACTATACTGCAGGCAGTCAGGATAATCTCACAAGGTTTAAATGTCAAAATCTTATGTCTGAAGATCAAATACACTACCGAGAGTTAAAATCACCTCCCAAATTATCGAAACTTGACGTCATCTTCCGAATGCAGCCAAGATCCTCTTCAAAATCAGGTTCCAAAATCTAAGTCCTGTGACGTCTTAAGGTAGAGTATACTCCATACAGTATACCTTGCATTTTTATATAGATATCGATGAATGTGAATCCAACGACGACATCAGTGAATTGTGCTCCAGTCCCAAACAGCCCGACTGCGTCAACACACCTGGAGCTTACCTCTGCACTTGCTTAACCGGTTTGAACAACCACACTCAAACTTGCTACCGTAAGTCGATTGTGAAGGCTCAATTTTTTCCAATGATGAAATTTTACTGTTTCAAAAGTTAATGACAGCAATATTCATAACGCGCCAATCTGAATAACCATGATTCCTAACATGTAAGCCATTTGTTTGTATTACCACATTCAACTTAGCTACAGTGAACAAAAAAATCTGATGCTACTAAACAATGAAATATTACTGTACCAGGCTGAAATTAGATTGGGCGCCTTCCCCAAAAAAAATTTTTTTTGCAGCAAAGCCACAAGGCTTTCAACCGTGGCAAACGTCGTCATTGGGCGCCAGTTCCTCGGGTGCTCCGAACTCTTGGAATGGACCCCTGCCGTTGTTAAATACTGCTGCTCTGGACGCCTATCGGAAAAGTTTCGGCTCGAACGACAAATTTTCTCAATTCAACCCAATTTTGTTGCCCGACTTAACGCAACCGAATGATCTGCCACCACCCAAAGTCGCCGAAAATTTAGATGTAACACCAACTGTTATTAAAGATACTCTAGTTGTGAAGAAAAGTAAGTGATAAGCTGCAGTATGGTACATTACAATAGCATATGATACGATATGATGCAATAGAATATGATATAATATGATATGACGCGATACAATACAATGCAGTATGACATGATATGATACGGTACAATATGATACGATAGGATACAATATGATAAGATATGATACGATATGATAGGACATGATACAACACGATGAAATAGAATATGATATGATACGATACAATATGATACAATATGATAAGATATGATACGATATGATAGGATATGATACAACATGATGCAATAGAATATGATATGATACTTTATAACGCAATACAATGCAATACAATGCAATACAATTCAATACAATTTAATACAATACAATACAATACAATACAATACAATACAATACAATACAATACAATACAATACAATACAATACAATACAATACAATACAATACAATACAATACAATACAATACAATACAATACAATACAATACAATACAATACAATACAATACAATACAATACAATACAATACAATACAATACAATACAATACAATACAATACAATACAATACAATACAATACAATACAATACAATACAATACAATACAATACAATACAATACAATACAATACAATACAATACAATACAATACAATACAATACAATACAATACAATACAATACAATACAATACAATACAATACAATACAATACAATACAATACAATACAATACAATACAATACAATACAATACAATACAATACAATACAATACAATACAATACAATACAATACAATACAATACAATACAATACAATACAATACAATACAATACAATACAATACAATACAATACAATACAATACAATACAATACAATACAATACAATACAATACAATACAATACAATACAATACAATACAATACAATACAATACAATACAATACAATACAATACAATACAATACAATACAATACAATACAATACAATACAATACAATACAATACAATACAATACAATACAAAACCAAGCAATACAACAAAATACAGAATATTCAACATGATATGATACGTATTGTTATGGTTTGATATGATCTGATATGATATAATGCAAAACAATGCAATACAAGGCAAGACAATATGATACAATGTAACACAATATGATAGGACGCCATATTATGCAATACAATAGCATAGAATTTAATATGATATAATATTAAACAATATGACATGATATGATACAATATGATATGATACAATATGATATGACACAATATATGATACAATATGATATGTACAATATGATATGATACAATCTGATATAATACAATATGATATGATCCAATATTATGATACAACATGATATCGTACAGTATAATATGGCGCTGTTTAACATGATGCAATATGCTGGAACTGCACTATAATATGATAGAAAATGATACAATAATATAGGATATGCTACAATATAATACAATCTAGTAAACACATGACCATTAAATATAGTGTAGTCATGAAGAAAAGTTAGCCATAAACAACAGCAAGAATACAGATATTTTTCTATTCAGATTCAGAATCACAAGATTCTGTCATTTCCAATAAAACACAAATTGATTCAACAGTACTCAGCAAAAATCAAATATCGTTCATACCATCCTGCAATGGTTCTTGCGGCAAAAACGCCCATTGCGAGTCTATGAAGGAAGCCGAAAAATGTGTCTGTGATGCGGGTTGGACTGGCGATGGCAATTATTGCATTGGTGAGCTATGATTTTTATTCTATAGTAATTAGGTACTGTAGAATGATATTATATACAAACCTTAGAAACTACAGTACCTAGTGGATGGCATAGATTTTTCCCCAAAAAGATTTAACAAAATTTGATTTAACAAAAGTTATAGTGTACCTTTTCTTTTGTAGACGTCGACGAATGTTTGATGGAACATACATGTGAACCAAATGTCAAATGCGAGAACACACCGGGTGGTTACAAGTGTCTATGTGGACCTGGCTTCAAGTCTAGTGGTCATCAGTGCATAGGTGAACACTCAAAACTAAACAATCCTTCGCTTCCTGTTACTGAAACTTGTACACTGTCTTGGAAAAGTTATGGTAGGACATTCCCCATTAGAGGATTGATCAATTGATGAAGTACACTTATGAATTCTAATTTTCACAGACAAACAATGGAAATTACTTAATGACAAGCTCTGTGATATGAAAAATCAATCACTGACTTTTGATGCTTTATAACTCTGTCGACAATGATGATGTATTGTCACAATTTCTTCCAAAGAGTATATTTTATACTGACTCCTTCAACAGACATTGATGAGTGTGCCACAGGCACAATCCAATGCCCTTCGCCCAACGTGACCATGTGTTTCAACACCAATGGTTCCTACGAATGTCGTTGCAAATCTGGATTCAATGGGTCGCCCAACAACCCTGTGGGCTGTTTGGACATCGATGAATGTCTTCTGCCCGATTTTCATTGTGGAACATTCGCAGATTGTGAGAACACGTTGGGTAGCTACAAATGTCATTGCCATTCGGGCTATCAAAGGAATGATGGTGAAACAGGATGTGAAGGTATGATAATGACTAACATGATATGATATGAAATGATATGGTATGAGATGACATGAGATGATATGATATGATATGATAAAGTATGATACAATATAATATGGTGCAACATTATACAATACTAAGCAACGACATACAATACTATACAACGTTATATAATATGATGCAATACTATATAGTATAATAAAATACTGTACAATATAATACTATATGATACAATATGATAGGATATGATATCACTTGATATTATATGGTGTGATACAATATGACACTTGTAGCTGAGAATGAATAAAAAATTTTATAAAACTAAAAGCCATAAAAATAAATTAATTAAATAGAAGCCATAGAATAAGTAAATGAAAATTAAAAAATTAATAATAAAAAGAACAAAGATGGGGGCAGGATTTCTAGTTTCTATCACACTTGTATCTTACATTTAAATCTTACAGAAATGATAAATAAATCTTGCATTTAAAATTTTCAGATATTGATGAATGCAAAAATTCACCTTGTCACAGGGCAGCCATATGCCTAAATACCATTGGTGCTTTTACATGTTCGTGTATAGAGGGATTTGTTGGAGATGGTTTTGAATGCAAAGGTTAGTAGAAATAGATGATAGTGATACTTCAGGTTTTTGATGAATGCACTTCAACTTACTTGAACTCAACTAAAAATATACAAATTTCCTAATTTTCAGTTTGGAATGGATTTAAACAAGATCTACTGATCGATATATGATTTGCGTTATTAGAAACTTCTGTGTGTTGCATAATTTTTTCAGAAACAAGACTTTACTTGTTTAATCCTTCAAGTCCTACAACCCTACGGCTCCCCAAAGAAAACAATTCCATGATCGAAGTGCCTTTAGTAAAACACGCGCTCATTTTTGGCAACATTGTTCAGAAAGTTTATGTAAGTGTGTACAGATTGCTTCAAAAATTGTCTGTCTGCTACAGTAACTATTCTGCTTTTTCTAACGCGAAATATTTTCATATCAGGTCTCATGCAATGGTTTATTGACATTCGATTATCCGCCCCAATCTTACCAATCCATGAAACTTGTTGAACAAACCAAACACTCTGCCATTGCGGTATTGTACAAAAATTTCGACATCCTCAAACCTGAGAGCAACGTTTATGTACAACAATCATCCGACTATCGATTTTTGACCCGAGTAAATTTGAATATTCAAGAAGTTTATCACGATCCAGGTTTTCAAGCCACATCTGTATTATTGATCACTTTCGATAATATCAGAGACGGAAATGGAAAATCCGAGGTAATATGCTTTGATACAAATTTGTTTTATCACCTGAATTTAGATCAGAATTTTGATTTTTCCCTAAATTATAATCAAATTTTCTTTCACAGCTCAATAATACTTTCCAAGCTGTTTTGGCTATCGGAGATTTGTCCACCTATATCATCATGATATATGATGAAATTCAAACTGAAAAAGCGCAAGTATGAAATTTGTGTTAATTCCATGCAAATTTTGGACTCATAAATCATTGATTTAGGTTGGATTAGTGTCCAAACCTATCGGCTTGAAACTTATGTTACCTGAATCCATGACCAATACTACGTTGTTGCGCGAAAGGAGTAACGTCAATGTGCCTGGAAAATTCATCTACAGGATTGATGGCAAATCAGTAAAACAATGCCCTGATGGTTTGCTCAATCCACCATACTGTACAGTGGGTAAAAGTTACTATAATATTAATCGATGATTAAACAAATTCTTGGAAATTCATCAACAAATTGGAATTATCTAATCCTAGTTCCATTTTATTCTTCCAGATAAGGATGAATGTGCGACTGGCGCGACTATTTGCCACGAAAAAGCTGCCTGCAACAACCTTTTTGGATCTTACAAATGTATCTGTCAACCGGGGTGGTCTGGTGATGGTTTCTCCTGCTTTGGTAAAAGTACAGTAAACCTTGCTTTTCGCAGTAAATTAGTGTTTTTTCTAGAACTCACTACATGCTATATGATAAGTGGCGTTTCCTGCGGGCCGAATGCTTCATGTGTAGAATTCGTCAATGGAACTACCAATCCATATTGCCAATGTGATGATGGTTTTATGGGTGATGGTATCCTGTGCTTCAAGGATCCAAATTTTTCAGAAAGTGAGTGGTGCACTTTATGTAAAATTTTCCTTCTAAATGACTCATATCAGATAAAAAATCTTCTTGAGTGTTATTCACACAAACCTTTGAAATGCTGTATCTGTTATCATAAAGTTGTGTCATATGCCCAAATCCACATCTCCAGTGAAACAAAAAAATGCTTGGCGAGGGTCTCGAACCCTTAACCTTCTGGATATATAGCTCATGTGCAAAGAACTGCAAACAACATCATTGTGGTTGTATTTGTAGTGGTGTGGGAAGAGCAGTCAGTATGGTGAACAAGCAGATGCACCACTACACCAGCCCTCAGATTTTAGGAGGCAGATCATAATGACAATTCCTAGGAATTCCCTAAATGAATCGTGATTTTTGGCTACCAATTCATCAAAATGCTTTAGTCTGTCAATCTAGGATGGAACTTTAATAAAAAAGATGACTTGACTTTCTATTTTATTCACAAAGTGTACAAAGTAATGAGTCAGTTTCAACAATGCAAAAAGCATACAGAATAAAGACAACTAGACTGTTCAGAGAGCAAAAACTAGTGTAAAAAATTTCCTTTCAGAAACACAGGGATCAGATTTTCACGTTTTATACATAAAAACGTGTAATTTTCAGTCGTGGTCTGATATAGGGCTTGAATTTCCTGGATTTTACGTCTGTTGAATGTAAAATTCTATCATGACTGGTATCAGAATCGTCTAGACTGCACACTACAGACCATCCTTTGCATCAAACTGGGAGTGGATTTTGCACCCAAAAAAATACATTAAAATCATCAGAAAGCTACAGCCTTAAATCAAGACCATTCAGATCAGAACCAGAAATCTTCTACTATGTGCCATGTGAAAAATTTACAAGATTGCAAATATTTCAATTATCATAACAGTTCAAACTGCTGTTATTACAAACAAATTTTTTCCTTCAGGAGATCCTTCACAACGCTCTCAACGTGGCCAGCATAGTTTGAGTGAGAGAAAGACGCTCTTTAAACCTCAAGGCACAACATCAACATCGGCCTACAAAATTGACAAGAATATGTCCAATTTCACACTTTTGCATGGAACAGCATCAATTTTGAAAGATGGCTCTAATCAAATTAGTGATAAATTGATATTGCAACAAACACAACCAATTCCGTCTTCATCCTCAACCTTGAAACCCAAAATTTCGAAGCGTAAGTTATAGCAGCACGATGATATTGCAAAATTTAGAATTCTTGTGAATTTTCAGGTCATCAAAATTCAGATTCCAACAGTGGTGCATCTAGTCGTAAGTTTTTTATTGATTGCTTTACCTTTCATGCACAAAGTGTTATCAGAGCATGTTCCGAAATTACTGTAGCTGATAAGAATCTTTCATTCCTTATATCACAGAGTCGAAGTGGGAAACTGTTACCAATATTTTTTTTTCATTTTTCAGTTCTGATCATCATAATACCGTCAATTTTGGTCATTTTATGGTTGATACTCGTTGTCGTATTAATCTCTGTTTGCATGCGTAAAAGGTAAATTTGAGATTTGGTAGAAGTTAACATAGTGAAAATGATTGATTTTATTGTGTAAAAAATATCATTTTTGCCAGGAAAAGTAAACAGATAAGTGGAAACGGTATTGATCAACAACAATATGGCTATTATTTACCATCATTGAATTCCAGTGACAAAAATTTGCATAATACATTACCAGGTCGACCTAGCTACGATTATTACCCTGTAAGTTGCGTGTTTAATGTGCTGTAAGTAGAAATTATGATTTTGTTTCTTTTCTGCAGAATTACTATCTTGACACGTATGCCAATTATAGATCATAATTTGTTGTTTGTCAATGACAAATTTATTTGTTTAATAAAAGATATTTCTTGTTGTTTAGTTTCTAGAGACAGAATAGTTGTGAACGATTCCTCAGAATGTGGTGCCCATGGCAGGCATATGTGCAAATTTTGTGATGTACAAGTGATACTTGTGAACTCAAGTTGACAGTTAGAGCAGAAAATTCGGTTCGTGGTAACTATAAAGACAGGTCCAAGGAATTTCCGTTAACCCACATTTAAAAGTCTTCTCTAGGAGTTTTTGCTATAGTTTTATCCCAAGCTTGTTTTTCATAATATTTTCAGAGTCAGAATTCATGGAAAATTCAAAATATGCAGGTTTTATCATGATTAAATAATAATTTCCAATGGAGAAAATGTTGAGCATGCATATTATGGTCTGTTTTTCTTGAATTTCTTCCAGATTATAAGGGTGAAAAGTAAGTACTGCTTTAGGTTTTTACAGTTTACAGTTTTTTGCTAAACCAAACCATTCGTCACGTGAGACTAAAAATTTGTCAGTTGATTTTTGTCCTTTTTCAATTTAGAAGCATTAAATAAAAAACAAACTATAGGTATAAACATCTTTTCAGTATGACCCTGACGTGTGGTAGCATTGAGAAATGTGGCAGCAAAAGAATGGTGGATCCCATATGTCTTTTCTGTGCCCATTTACGACCATTTAATAAGCCTGTTTTATTTTATTCATTCTACTGTACTCATTATTATCTGAAGTATTATACAGTTGTTCTATTTACATATCAGCGGAATATGTAAATTATTACTTCCGAAATAATTTACATATCTCGCTGATAAATGCTGATTTTCTCATCAGCATAATATGCGGCAGTACTGTACTAAGCTAAGAAAGCGTCATTGCTAATTCCATCTTTTGCAAACCTCTTAGTCAATTTAGTTCTGAAAATCACTATATAATTTTTTGAAAAGCATATTTTTCAGTCAGCATTTTCGAGAAAAGATGATGATTCTAAAATTGTGTATTTTCGCTATTGTACTCATCGGAGTAAAAGCCACTAATAAATGTTTATCTAAAAACGAAATGTTGTATCGTACAACATTTATTTACGATGAACATCAATTTGGCAATTGTACGAATGGTGCAAATGGTAGACCTGAAGCCGCTGCGATGAGACTTTGTCCAGATCTATCTAGAGGTGAGTTTCACTTTTTATCTTTTCAAAACTATTATATTTAAGAAAATATATTATTTTCATCGGTCAACTTTTGGTCTCTAAGTGAGAAAAAAATGCTTTAATTTGTTGAGAAGAAAAAGTCAGAGAAATAGGGCAGGAACATCCAACCATGTATAGTCTGTTTTTCTTGAAATGATTCTAAATAATGAGAGTGGAAAGCAAGTAGTATTTTAGATTTTCACGATTTTCTAATAAACAGTATATTATATAGGACTGGAAATTTGTGAGCATACTGATCTCACCTTTAAAAATTTTTCGAGTGAAAAATTTTACGGTAAGAGCTCTATGTAAACGATTTTGAAGAGAGTACTGATTTGTGTCACTTTTCTATTTGTAAGCATTTTATAAAAAACAGACTGTAGATCTTTTAGTAGAACTCAACTCTAAGCAACAAAATCCAAAAATAGATAAGTTTGCTTAAAATTGAAATTTGATAACTCAGAAAAGAAATTGAACAACGCCTGAAAAAATGAAAGCCTAAAAACTCGAACATCTCAAACATTGTGAAGTTTTAGGGTTTAATGTTTCAAAGTTCAGATCAAGAAAAAAATTTTCTGTGACAAAAATGTAGAGTCCCAAATCAATAATTTGTATCAAAATTTAAGAATTTTGAAATGTGAAACCCTAAAACCCTGCACCCTAAAACTTCAGAACACTTTATAGGCTATAGGTTTTAAAATTGCATGGTTTTATGTATAATAAGAATTCTAAAATTTTTGACTATACTTTTATGACTGATCTAGATTTACCTCTACCCTGAATTATGCATTTTAAGATTATGTTGCTTAGCTAACCAACTTGATCGATGTTAATCCATGCTATTTTCTACAACGATTTTTAATTTTGCTCATCGAAGCATCAATTCCCATGTGTACGTAATCATAGACCTGGAGAATTTCAACTACAAGAGTTTCCAAAAAGCTTTATAACTTGTTACTCACGTTTTCATTAGTATGTCACTTGATTAACAACAGATCCACTAATAGCAAAACTGATAAATTTAATGTAATAATTAAGAGTGCATTTTGATAGTGGTGTGTATAGTCACCAGCTATTATTACAGATTACCGGCAATGGAAGCCAGCAAAATATATCAGTTCGAAAGACTTGTGTGAGAGTCACCGTGACAAAGCAATGGCTGTATTTGGCGATGATGGAAAATACGATCCTGACACTGGAGACGTACTAGTTTTGGCCAGATGTTCATACCCATTAATGGTGGTGTGTATAGAATTTGTGCAGTGCTCATATTTTATAAAAGTGAATTAATGATTTTTAAGGTGATGAAACAGTCTTGCGATGTACCATTTCGTGAGTTCCTGTGGGAGAATGGAGAAATAGAGAAGTACAGAATAATTGAAGAATAAATGAAGTGAAAATTTTTTGTAAGTCTGTATGGCCATTTGATATTGATATAGATTGAGAAGTAAAATTTTTACACTCGAAGCAAACTTGAGTAAAAAACTAATAATTACAATCATGAACTAAATCGCATTATGTTTCTTTTATTTTGAACGTAGAACATCAGTTGTAATGGAATACCACATTTTTCTTGTTTTTCAAATCTCCGTGTTATATTTTAAATTAATGAAGGGTTAAGGTTCATGGTTCCGTTACCTGTCCTAGTCCTCGAGTCGGAAGGGAATAAGAATCGGCAGGAGAGTTATTACTATAACAAAGCTGAAGAATTTGATCAGTTTGCATTTTTTGACCTAAATTTTAGTAAGGAATAATTTACGGTGAATTTTGATAGTGATGTATGGTAGCCCTTAGTAATTATTACAGATTCCAGAAAATGGAAGCCGGCAAAATACACCAGTTCGCAAGATCTGTGTCGGGGTAATGGTAACAGAGCAATGGCTCTATTTGGTGATGATGGCAAATACGATCCTGACACTGGGGATGTAATAATTGCCGATTGTACCTATCCAGTAACAAGAATGTGTATAGAATTTGTGCAAAGTTTATATTCTTCAATAGTGAATTTATGATTTTAAAGGTGCTGAAACAATCTTGCGATACGCCTTTCAGGGTGTACCATTGGCCAGATGGACAACTAGAGAAGTACAGAATAATAGATGATCAAATTCAGTGATAATTACTTTTTAAAGTCTGTATGACAATATGATATTGATATGGCTTGAAAAATAAAATTTCTACTGTAGGTTTCAGAACTAATCGTCGTAATAATAAATTAAAATGTTGGATCAAAAGTTTTAAAGGGTAGCATGTATTTCTTTTATTTCTAAAGTGGAGAATGAGTTCCGATGGAAGGTTAATGCCATCATAGTTCTAGTTTTCTCGTTTTTATATCTCATTTTATATCGCAAATATCTTTGTTATGATTATTTCTGATACAAAGAACAGATAAGTAATGCTTGATGAGCAGCTTGAGCTATCGAAATTCTGTTTTCGAGGCGGACACTCTGCGCAATATCATGACGCAGTTGGCATGAGCTGTTGTCATAACAATTAGCACAGTACATTGTGTAATCTATTCATTTCAAGTGTTGCAGCAAATACAACCCTACTAGACACCGGGGAATAATTTTTTATAATCATAGGTGGCACGATAGCGTCCACCTGGCCCCCAAAATTCATGTCCCCCTCTAGAGCCAAAACGGTAAGTGCTGGAACCATGGGATTTTTTTCATAATTTCGGGCATACTGGAAAACTGTGGGTCGCCTTTTGTCCTTTCGCCTCTTTCTGCAAGTGGTGCTCGGTGGGGGCCCGATAACATGCAAAAAACGCACTTTTTAAGGGCCTTCAGTTCCACCACGCCCCGCAATGGGTGTGCCGTATCCAAGCTCCATACTTCGGCCTAAGCATACTGAGGGTGCAATCTCGAATGCGATTTTTCATTTTTTTTTAAATATGGCCTCAGTTCAAATATATGGGGGTCCAAAGTCCCGGAAACCGCGAAATTTGGCAATTTTGTTGTATAGACTTACGGCTTCAAAAAATAATTTTTTTGCAGCATAATGCACTACGGTGCCAGAATTTTTTGCAGCTTCAACTGAACAGTAGTGTTATTGGGATTTTCGGAGTGCAACGGTCCTCGATCATGGGAAATTCGATGGATGGCATCAGTTTACACAGAAATTTATCATGAGTGCAAACAAATGTATTTCCGCCACTTTTCGGGGAAGGGATGGGGAATTCAATAGACGCAGTCATGCTACGAAAAAATTGTCCCGTGTATAAACAAAGGTTTTCTGCGATTTTTTGAGTTCAGGCGTTCATAAATATGGTCATTTTACACTCTGTTTACAATGCGTTTTAAGTGCTAGGTGGTTTACACATCCTTTACTTTTACCTGAAGTGAGAATTCAAAGCTGTAAGACTGTTTTTAATTGTTTCATTGATTTGAAGATGATCAAACTTAAAATTTCAATGTGTTTCTACGAAGGTTTTCATGCATGGTTGAGGCCTACTAAAAAGAGGTGGATTAATTTATTAGAAAATGCCCTGATAAGGCAGAAAAAAAGAATATACTTTTCCCATGCTAGAAAAAGAAGTGGACTAGATTTTTGAAAATTTTTGAGGTTAAAGTTGGAAAAAATTCACTTTTTTAATATTGGATTTTGATTCTTCTTCATCAAAAAATTTTCCATGTCTGTGAAAAAGTATATTCTGCAGCTGAGTGCACCAACACATTTTCCAACCATACATGTTCATATCCGAAACTTTGAAGAGGGTACAAAGGGTGGACCCTGGTTTTTGGGGTTTTTTGAGACAGCGAATTCAAAGAAAGTTGGCCAAAAAATTTTTTTGTTCCTAAACGTTTGACCCTAAAATATATATTTCATTTAGTGATTTTATATAACATATCGTATAGAACTCACTCCATAGGTTTTACTGATTACAGGCTGTAAACAAATTTATTCTCTCAATGTAGGTACTCGAAATCAAGTTATCACAAGTGTTCGTCGAAACTATTCAGCAAAATTGCATCATTCACAGTTTTTGGATTTAAGCTGAAATTTGCAGAAAGAGCGGTTTTTGTGCGGTTCCAGACGGGAAGCAATTTCACCCATCCAGATCTCTTCCGTACTGCTTTCAAAAAATTCGCACTGTTACCATGGGAGTGCGGGCAGAGTGGCGGAGAAGCGGGAACCGGATTTGGCGCCTACCCGTTATATAGACATGGCTGAATCAGGAGCTTTTTAATGGCATTTCTGTATGCCTTACCCTGTTCTCCCATTTGCAGATCGATGCCCAATGACTGTGGCCAAGGCCCAGTTGCACTTAAGGGATCTAAGCTCGACCTCAAGATTATCTCAAACAAAAAGGCGACTCGGTTTGATCTCAAGTTTGGCATAATCTTAATGTCATCAGGCTTATAAGGAGCTCAATGTCGAGATTATCTCCAGCTCGAGCTGTAGGGTTGCACCAACATTTTCGCATGATTTTCTCATCTCTGAAACAAACAAATATAAAAATGTCTGCAATTCCCAAAGTCTTACTTACCTACGTATTAGTTAATCATCAAGTGAATATTATTTGTGCACTGGAAGAAAATAATTTCCACATAGCTATGAGCTCGACTGAGGATCAACAATTTAATTCCGATGTTGAGATTATCCTCATGTTGGGTTAGTGCAACCAACCCCAGGTTTCTTTATATTTCTGAAAATGAGTATAATATGCCTCCCTAAATATTTTTCACCTAGAGTGAGAGGCAGGAGTTTTGAATCGGTCCGGAATTAGAATGCCATTGGTTCACCATTTCTATACATTTGTGTGAAGTCAGCCATCCGCATCATTGTGTATAATTTTCATACAGAAAAATCTTACTGTAGTTGATGTTGAAGGAAGGAAAAAAAGCACGATGCTGCAGAATAAACTTTTTCACAAACATGAAAAATTTTTCAATTAGAAAGAATGAAAATTCGACATTACAAAAGTGAATTGTTTCCAACTTTAATGCAAGTTCTCAAAAATCTATTTCAGTCTTTTTTCTAGCTTGAGATTTTTCTAAGCAAGTATATTCTTCTTTTTTCTGCCCCATCGGGGCAGTTTCTAATAAACTAGTTTATATTATTTTCGAGTCAGAACATAACTCTGATAATACATTGAAAGCAAGGGTATGGTTCATGATTCCACAAAAACAAGCTAAATTTAGCTTATTTTCCTGGTGCTGCTAATATAATGTTCCATTTATTCGATGAAATAATATACAGGTGATCAGCTACAAATGAAACAAATAAATATTTTTATCCTTGAAGCATTTATGTGAATTATTCATTTCGACCATTTTAGTCATTGAATATATTGCCATAGAAAATGGTGAAACATTGCCTTCATAATTTTTGTATCCTGTCTCTAATAATTTCGAGTCTGTTGTTATTGGAAATTTATTCCTTACCTACTAATGATATTTTAAATGGTATGTAATTCGTATTCTTGTTTTCGTGATCAACATCTGCAATCCTTGCTCCCTCATTAAAAGAAGAGAACCACTCAAAATTTTTGGGCATGAAAATGACGTTATGCACGTTTTCAAAGTGAAAAAGTTGTGCAGCCCCCTGCGTGGCTTATTACTGCTATTTGAGTCTGTTTTTCTTGAAATGCTTCCAAAATAATAAAAGTGGAAAGCAAGTAGTATTTCAGATTTCAGCGATTTTCTGATAAACAATATAAGATGTAGGACTGGAAATTTGTAAGCATACTGACCTCAGCTTTAACAATTTTGCCAGTGAAAAATTTTACAGTAGGAGTTGTATGTAGACGATTTTGACGACAGTGCTGAAATGTGTCAATTTTCTATTTAGAAGCATTTTTTAAAAAAAACAGACTACACATCCCAAGTTTAAAAAATTGATGAAGTTTGAAAATACAGGTTGTGGAATCAAGTGCATTTTGTTTAATTTGCATTACATACAAATTTTTTTCGATGAATTATCTGATCTTAGAAAAATAAATGCTGAAAATCCAGAAATATATGGGAAATTATAATTATTATTCGTTCGCTGTTTTAGGAGATTATCCAATAAATGGAACTCAAAAAGTTAAACGCATGATCGGAACAAGGAGGAGTTGTGACGAAACCGAAAAGTGCAGGAGCGACGATGAATGTGGTGGTTCCTGGTTGAGATACTGTTATTCCATAGGTGGTTACTGTTGCAAAATAGTAGCATATTGAGAGTGAAGTTGTTATGGCTTTCGTGTAGTGATTCGATGACATTGTGGATTTGAATTCAGTTTCTACGAATTTAATTTCGTAGACAATTTTATAATAAATTTTTAGAATTGCTCTTTCGTGATTATGAATTCGGGGAAGTTCCATATGAATTCTAAACCTGTCATCCTTTCGCAACATTGAGCTATGGTTTCGAGTTTGTGAGTTATTTATCTGATGCAATTTTCTGACTTGAGGCGCAGGTCGGAAATTATTTTTCTCCAAGTCTCAACATTTCCTATGATAACCCATAAAAAGCCTGCTCACCTCAGCAGACTTCCAAGCTCCATTAAAATCGTGTTTCGTACCCCTAATCCTATTATAGCTAAATTAAGGTTGGCTATAGTCATACGGTTGGGATCCTACAGCACTACAAAGTTATATTTATGGCTCCAGCTTTTAGCCACAATTTTATCCAACACCCCTCAACATTTGACATTTGTGATATCCCTAACAACAAGGACTACTAACTAAAATTCCAATTCAATTAATACACGACCTTAAATTGAAAATTAACGTAAATTATCATTACACAATATTTTGAGGAAAATTTGACAATACTATACCTTTTTCCAGAGCAGTGCGTAACACATAAATAATCAACATGAACATGGTAATTTTAATCACAGGCTGCTCACTCATAGTACTTAGCTATAGGATAATGTTTATCACGGCCAGGTTTGCTCATGGATGGATGAGAAACGGTCATCCAAGCTGGTCAAGTTGCCTATTGTCCATTCTGTCTCATTTTCAAATAAGCTTTGGAACGCAAAAAATCCAAAGAAATTCACTGTTGTGCAGGTCTTTCGTTCGAGATGGAAGAAACATGCTTTATTTGAAACTAATTAGAACTTTTCCTTGGCTAGGCCTCCGATATAGTGCAACAATTCTCGCCCAGACCTGGCATCAACAAAGAACACTTACCAATAAACAGGCCCTCACAACGGGACCTCATAGAATCCCAGAGGAAAATGTATACCCACTGGAAGGAACGACACTGAAGATTGCCTATAGAGGTCCCTCTTCTATTTGTCGTCTGCAATAGACTAATGCCTGGGTGCAAGGTCCTTTGTTTACTTACCATAATACCGATACAAATATATCAATATCTTTATTAAACAAACAGTAATATTAAATAAAGTGAACGGACCACTAAATATTTATGTAAATCTAAAACTAGTTGCTGGGTAAAACTTTTAATGATGGGTGCAGGCATAAATAAAAATTACAATAAAACATAGAATGATTTTAAAATCATTTTTCTTTTTTTCTTGGCGCTCTGTTGCTATGCAAATTTGTCTGCACCACTGATAGCTCATCGTGGATTTGCATGTCGACTTCCAGATCGCGACTTAGGCAGCAACAGAGTACCCAACACTATAGCCAGATGATGATTAAACTGAAGTTTTATTTCCTCAGAAAGTGTTGTCAATTGTTACAAAAAACATTAATAAATCTCATGATTCAGAGGTTATAGTAAATTTTCAATGAATAGAGCTTATATGTCTTGGTTGCAGTCATACATTTGTATTAGATCTGTTTAGAAAATTAGTAAAAATGAGCAGAAATGCACGAAAATTGGATGAACCTGGTCTATTCAGGCTAAAATTGGTCTGCTGTAGTTGCAAATACACCCACTATAGGTACTAAACAATGCAAAAAATAAAGAAACTGCAATAAAACTTCCAACTTTTGATGTAATATGTGTAAAAGTGTCGGAAAATCGAATAAAAAATAGTCAATTGGTGCTAAAAATTGTTCAAAGCAGTCAAAAATATGGACAACACAAATAGTAAATCATGCAAAAAATCGACGAGTTGCTATAAAAATGACAACTTTTGGCGTAAAATTACCCAAAAATTAAATAACACCATTTTTCATTTTCTATACATCAAAAAATAATGATAGAAAACCCAACATCCCTTTCAAAGGCAAACATTTAAACAAAAGTGTTGTTGCATAAGTCAGATTCTACAACCAGCACATGCTAATGATCCTACTGTAATGATGCTAGTGATCTTCATATAGTCAACTGCAACGACATGTGCCTCTGAAATGCTTCGCCTGGGGTATCATTGGTTCGACTGTGCCAGCGACCAGAAAAACATACTATACAGCGACCTGGAGATGGTATGTTGCTAAAACGTATGCCCTTTGCATACCCATTAGAGATGGGACGAATCCAGTTTTATGTAGTTTCCGAATCTGAATCTGAATCTGAATCCAGGAAATTAGTAAGTACCAAATCTGAATCCGAATCCAAATGTGACATTTGGGATTCGGGCGAATCCGAATCCGAATCTGAATCCTAGATTAATATCTATGCTTGGCTAAAATGAAGAACACTGTATATGAATCAATGTTTCTAAAAAATTTTCCGATCCCGATAGTTTAGAATCATGGATGATGAATCTTTTCAGGACGATTTCGTGATCTAAAATTTGATTTTTCCGCTTAATAAATGCATGAGCAATTTGCGGATGTTTTGAACATGCTAACCAGCTAAAAAATCAGCTTGAAGTCAATGATGTTTCATAAATTTGGCTGAAAGAACAAAATTTGTAAATAGTTTTCGTAAACGCGAAGCGTCAAAATTTTTTTGCAGTTTTGATACTAGGATGCTGGAAAATGGATATTTTCGACTTTCATTTCCTTGAAAAGTGCTGTAATTTTTTATTCAATTCAATCATTTTTCATAGTCGCATAAAATGCAAAATATCATATTGAAAGAATGCCAATTAAATTTGTAAAATCGGAAAAGCAATCAAAAATTTAGATTATTCGACCGCACTATCTGTCACTTTCCTAAACTGATGGCGTTCCAATCATTCACCAAAAACGAAAAAAAACAATGTTTACAAAGTGCAAAAATTTGTGAAGACCGCAGAAAAATTTTGTGAAAAAATTGAAAAAATCTTCATTTTCTCAGATATACCAACGCGCAATATGAAAGATAAACTGATTAAACCATGAGGTGAGGCATTCTGGGTGGTAACAACTTAAGTAGAATGAACATGCTTGTGCTCGCCCTCGAGCTGGATTATAGCAAGCAATGATGAAAATAATCATTACCAGCACGAAGCGCCGGAAAATTTTTAGGTTTCGATCTTCTAAAATGCACTGGAATGCACCTTTCCGACATATTTCTCATACATTTGACATTTTCCAATGGACTCGGATTCGGTCTAAAATTTTGGGCAAGACTACCAAATCCGAATCTAAATCTGGAAAATCAATGAAGTTGAATCCAAATTCAAATCCAGAAAAAAAGACCGAATCCAGCCGAATCTGAATCCGAGATTCATCCCATCCCTAATACCCATGAATCTAAAAAATTTGACTACAATTTCAAAGTTTTATTACATTTGCATGAAGCATGATTAATCAGCGAAATATGCCCCATCACTACCAATCCACTTTTCCATTCTACAGGTAGCTTTGCAATGCATGCATAAAAGTTCAGGATGAACGTTTCGATATGGTCATCATTTTCAAATTCCATATCCACATAGGCTATTCTGCAATGACCGGAACAAATAATAATCTGATGGTCTGGTGAATATAGTGAATGGGGTAAAAACCCCAATTTAATTCCTGGATTTTTGCCTGGACAATGGCAGTGGTATGTGGATGGGCATTATCATGGAGCAGAAGTACTCTTTTGGGGTTTATAAATGCAGGCTGCTTTTTAATCAAGGCATTTTGTACATGATCAAGCTGGTCTTCCTAGACTTTAGAAGTGAGAGTCAAACCAGGTGGAAGCAACTCAAAATTTACAATTCCCTTGGTTGACCACCATACACATAAAATAACCTTGTGTGGGAGTAGATTGGGCCTTGGCACTTGTGCTGGCTTTAAGCCTATGCTGACCTATTTTCCTCTCTGGATGATGGTAACATACCCGGTCCACTTTTCATTTCTCGTGATGATTGATTATGGGAAGGCTGAATTTTGTACCATGAAAGTAACGATGTGGAAATGATAACACACTGCTGCATAGGATCATTGGTTAACTTGTGAGGCACCCATGTTTGGAGCTTGCTAACCTTGTTCATTTGATTTTCAATAGTAGTGCAGGTAATGGCGAGGACTTCTACTGTTTCCTTAGTGGTTTCTTTTGGATCCAGGCCCAGCTGTTGTTGAATGTCTGATTCTGATACTTCACCTGGTCGTCCACTTTGAGGTTCATCTTTGATACTGGGGGTGCCAGTCCTGAACGTTGCAAACCACTGTTTGATTGCATGTTCAGATGCAGCAGGTTCACCACATGCTTGCCATATATTTCTCATTTGGTTCAGCTGTAGTTCTGCTGAATCATACTCATACAAAATGCAATGACATATGTGGTCAGGGAGGTAACACTTTCTTTTAGCTATCTATAAAACAGACAGTATGAGCAAATTAAAAACTGAGCCCATTTCTAAAACAATAATGTTTGTTCTTCCAAAAAAAAAACAATCAACAACCCAGTTTATTTGGCTTGATTTTAAGGAAAAAAGTGACTTTTTAACTCATGACCCAAAATCGACATTACTTTCTAGTCAACCCAATACTTTCAGCATGTTTCAAATCCTTCATAGGCAGCAGCTATCTCATCGGTCTACTTCGCAAACGATTGGCCTCTTCAGTCAGCAGTTCGATTCCTTGTAAGGTCAGATTTTGTTTCAGGTTAAAAACAGGTAAGTTAGTGGTGACGATGGCCCAAGAGGACCTGTAGCAGGAGTGGAAAAAAGGTGATGGAAGTGGATTCATGGCGGAAATGTCCCATTGGCTGTCCACCCAAAGCATCTCAGATCCTACTTGCAGTATACTCGTGGTCATATGTCCAAGTGATTGAGGTTAACTTTTTCCACCTATCGTGGACAAGGAGTCACAGTTCACTACTTTCAATGTTAGGGATGCACGCTGTGGAGTTATAGGCGAAGCTAAAGCTGCTAAAATGTTCCCCACTGAAACTAAACACTTTTAGATATGATTTCAAAAATATAAAAATCAAAGTATCAACTGTTAATTTTGCACGAGTATAGCAATGTATAGTCTGTTTTTTATGAAATGCTTCCAGAAATAGAAAAGTGATACAAATCGGTACTGTCGTCAAATCGTTTACATGGAGCTCTTACTGTAGAATTTTTACAAGAAAAATTATTAAACGTTAGTTCAGTATACTCATAAATTTAAATTTACAGTCCTGTATGATATATTGTTTATTAACAAATCGTAAAAAAATCTGAAACACTACTTGGTTTCCGCTTTCGTTATTTAGAAGCATTTCAAGAAAAACAAACTATAGAGTCGTAATTCCACGAAACGAATAAGAAAATATAAAACTTGCATGGAACTCCAAATGTAGATGTAAACTTATTACGCACATTACACTCTATCATATATCTCGTAAGCGTAATCAACATTTAGAACCATTCGCCTTTGTCTTCGCTTTACATTGTTCAGTCCTGCACGTGGCTACGACTTCCAGCATACGGTCTACCATGGAATTCAAATCGAACGATGGTGACCAGCCCCAATCTTTACGAGCCCGGCTATCGTCCAACGATTCGGGCCAAGAATCGGCTGATATGAGAAAAGTGTATAGTTACTGTATGATTGGTGTTCAATGAAACAATTCATTGCAGATATGGACTTTCTTCATACAAAATATGTAGCAATTGATAGATCTCGTCGAGATTTATCCAAAAACATACTCTACAATATTGTACCTATCTCAATTTTTGACCGAGTTATTAGCCATCGAAATTTTGTGAAAACCCCTTCACCAAGATACTTTACACATACAGTGGCTCTTTACTACAAAACTATTGGAATCAAACTTGTTGGACCCCTTTATGTAAATTTATACCTATAGCTTGTCGTACGGGGCAAATATCGTACGAAATTTTAAACGACGGAATTCTCCTTTGTATGGCCTTGGCCAGCTCATCGGGAGTGAACGATATGGCCGTGGCGTTGTAGGTCCGCAGTTTCAAGTTTTGTTCGGCTGTCTCCATGAACTGTACAGAATAAAAAGGACGGAAAACCCTGTCTCGTGACTGTGGTTTTTCAGCATCTGACTGACTTCTGTAATAAGTCGCAAACAATCGTCAATGTAAATCATAGGTAATTTGGTATCCGGTTCCAAATAGCAAACGTGCCGTCCAGCATCCAAAGCGTCGTGGAACATTTGCACTGCGTAATCTACATATAGCACATTTTGTAAAATCAGGATGGCCACTCTTGGAACTTCTAACCTGTAGTTCCGCCGCCTGGCTGCGTATCGCCGGAAATAACGCCCGGCAATCTCAAGCATCGAAAGTCTACTCCGAACCGTGTGTTGTAATACTTACAAAAAATGTTATTACACTTTACACTGTAGGAAAATAATATGTATGAATGGAATGAGAAATGTAAGCTTTACACTCGGTTTCAAAACATTATTGTAGTTTACACAAAGAACAATCAAATGCACCTTATGTTTGTCAAAGCTCTGGCACACAGTGTAAACTTGATAAGTTGGCTCATCACGTTCTAAGTCTGTCGCTTAAACCTCACTATTCATCTTGACACCGGTCATTCATCCTATAAACTTTGTTTACACCAAGATTTACATGAATGGAGTATCCACTCTTAACGTTACATTTATAACGCTATTTTTAGTTTACAATCGAATTCGTTTGCTGGCTCGTTAATAAGTGTAAACATGATTCACGAGGAAAGTGACGAAGTTTTTTGAAAGTTAATTTACAACTTTTAGCCATATGATTCAAGTAATAGAACAAACGTTGTAAAAAGGCGCAATAATGCGGCCGCTAAGTTTTAAAGTCTTTAAAAATTTAGATTGACGAATCTGTCTTTTCTAGGTCTTATTTATACTAAGACTTCGGACAGGAAAAAATGATCAATGTAAACTAAGACTTAAACTGCAACGAACTTTACATTCAAGGCATACTGTAGTGCGATTTTTTAAATTACGAGTTGTCGTGCTAAAAAACATACTTCACCAATCAACTCGTTGTAAACTTTTGTTACACCGTAAATAGTTTTCGGTCTTTGTATCGTAATGTCCGGCGTTTTGACTTTAGGGCTCGAAATTCCAAAAGCTCCTATCGTACTCGGAACGAAAATTCTCAACTTAAATTGCCTACAACAAGAAAAAAACATCACTTTACACGCACACGATAGAGAATTTTGTTGTTGTTGTTTAAACCCAAACCTCGACGCTTCTAAAACGTTGTTTACACCATCAACGTTCAATTTTAAAGCTTTTTGAACGTTACTTTCGCCGACGGCCGATAATAACGCCGAAAAATGTACGAGCCAATCGATTTGATAGTTTACAATTGTAGAATTTAAGATATTTTGATCCAAAACGTTCAAATAAAGATATGGATCTGCAAGAATTTACGGAAATTTAAACATTTTAATGGAAAAATTATGTTGTAAAATGAAGTTTTATCATTTGGAAATTGATCAACGAGATCAATAAGGAGTAAGCCATTCGAAAGCACTCTGAGGATACTGTAGATAGAAATTTACAATACAATTTTGCGAAACTGATAATAATACACCACAAGATGTTCATTGTAAAGCGAAGTTTGATTTTTTCTCCCAGGAGGATCGTAGTTAAATTCAGTGTCGAACGTAGATAAAATCAGAAGTATACTGTAGAACACTGTCATTGTGGAGTAAGGCTTTGCTGTTTCTCCGAGTAGATCAGCAAGTCAAATTTAGTAATTCTGAGAACTACTGTAACTTCACTTCATACTGCAACGAGAACTTGCTAATATCAATATGGCTGATTGCACTGGAAATGAGAATACTGTAGAAAACTATTCATTTTAGTAGATAATCAAGTTCAATTTTGATCTTCAGGTAGTAATACTGCATTAGATTACAGTAAGCTCGCGTTTTATCTAATATAAAACTTAGTGGCTTACATCAGATGACGAAAATTGACAGGGTGTCTTACCATCCTTACCATATTTCAACCTTGCCATTTCATCCAATTTCACAATATCCGACATTATAATGTTTTCTCGGCCATATTTCTCTCTACAGTATGAAAGTTCAAAAAAGTCAAAATTTCGTAGCCTCTTATATTCAGTATACCTTAAAAGTTTGGCCAAACCTTGGCCCAATTGACCCATGGCCCCAGTGATCAAAATCCTGGGATATCGCGGTATTTGGGGATCTTTATGAGTCGAAAATGGATTTTCCAACGACGGAGATGATTCTCCATTTTTTCTACCATTTGAATACATATTGGAGTCTTTGTGTGAAAATGGGGCTTTGAAATAAACTGCTAAAAGGAGACTCAAAAATGAATTTTTTTTTAATAAATCAATCGAAAAACAAGCTATATCATTTTAAAACATATTCTCGAATAGAGCTCGCCGAGATCTATCGATTTCTACCCAATTTGTAAGCTTTTGGTAGAATAAAATGCTAAAAAAATAAACAGGTCAGTTTCAACAAAACCGAACAGCATGTTTCCAAGTTCGTTTTTAAAAATGGAGAAAATGTACTCTTATTAGGTTATATATATCAATCCTGTTTCGTTTTCGCAGCGCAAAACATGTGACATACAGACATGAAAACCATTATCGGACATGACCACCAATTAAATCATGTAAACAGTTGAGGGAAGTGTCGAAAAATAGACTCCTCACGTGGATAAAAACGCAAAACTTGGCGGTGGAAATAGCAGGAGGAATAGTCTGAAAATAGATTTGTGATACTGAGGAAGGAGAGGAAAAACAGATTCATCACTTGCATCAGTTTTTTCATGTGTCAACAAGAGATAATTTTGGAAAACAGAAAAGTTTCAAGGCCTTATGGTATATTTTTCAAAAGTCAAAAAGTGAAAATTACAAAAATATATACTAGTGAGTGGAAAATCCAAAGTTGGGTTTAGACAGACATGTCTGTTTTCTTACTCATGCAAGCATCTGCAAGTTTTATGATCATTAGACATACATTTTTGCACATGTATCATCAGGAAGAGCGAATAATGCCCAATGTCGAAATATTTTTTTGATCAGCAACTTTTGCTGTTTGCTTTATTTTATTGCAGAGTACGTGTAATTACTGTAGCGAATTTTACAGCAGAATCCGACGACACTCACTCAACTTGAGTGCAGTTTACCCAAAAGTGAATTCGGTTGATGAGGATAAGAATAATTTTATGTATAATAAAAGATAGTGAATGAACGTTGTAAAACTTGGCGTAAATAAGGGGAAAAGTAAGTATAAATAGTGCCATAAAATATACAAATGTTTCCAAAAACATACTGATTTCTTCGAAAATAACGATAAAGAGCGCGATCCGTTTTTTCGGCACTTATTTTGTTTATTTATTTCTCTTCGAAAATAAAAACGGAGGCGATTTTTCCACCAAATCCGAAGAACTTGGACCGTCCTGCTGCTGCTCCAATTGTTTATTCTTATTTTTATTGTAGCCTAAAATTTTTTTCATCTGTTGATCTTGATGACGTATTTCGACGTCGGCTTTTTCCGCTTTATTCGATATTCGATCGAGCGCCGAATTTTGCGTTTCCAATTCGCCGCCCAATGCCAATCCCAATTGTTTAATTCGAGCGATATTGGCGTGCATAGCGTCTTAACATAAAAGACAGAAAATTTGCATTTCGACGTGAAAAATAATCCAAAATCGGATTTTTGGAGGAAAATGAAAACTTGACAATTTTTTCATCAAATACTGTTTTTTCAGCAAAATTTAATAGCTTCTAATAACCTTCAAGAGTAAAAACTGAAACACGAAAGCAAACACCGCAATAAAAAAATAAGTATATATATATAAATAAAGTGTAATAAATGAATAAGTAAACAAATGAACAGATCCGTGAAAAACAAAAACAAAAACTGATAGATAAACGCATAAATGAACATAAATAGATAAATCAACTAACAAATGTAACCCTAAATGAGCAAACAGAAACAGTTAAACAAAAAAACAAGTAAATGATTAAGTCAGTAAAAAAATCAATTGAATAAATACATAAATAATAATTACATGTTCACGAAAAAATAAATAGATATAAACTGTACAGATGCATGATAAATAAAAAGAGAAGAATAATCGAACAACAAAAAATTCAATGCAAAGGCAAGTAAAAAAATAAAACCCCCTAAATAAATAAGAAACAAATAAATAGCTAAGATAAATGAACAAATAGATGAACTAAAATAAGTCAATATATAATAAACAAATAGTGAACAAGTAGAGTATATCATTAAAAACAATTAAATTGACAGATGAGTGTGTAGATAAGGAGGCGAATAAATCAGCAGACAAATATATAAATAAACGAATGAACGCTCAAGTAAAAATTAAATAGATAAGTAAATGGATAAACAAGAGCACGAATAAATAGAATAAATACGTAAATGAAATATATAGGAATAAATAAACAAATATGTGGCCGAAATGTAAATGAACAAACAAACATAGACGTAGATAATGAATCGACTAGTACGTGGATAGATGCTAAATAAATATCAAATTCATACCTGTAATGGGGGGGGGGCTAGCAGGGACCCCCCCCCCCAACTTGGTCGACCATATACCCAACCCCTCCAGACTGGAAAAAATTACAAAAAATTGGTAATAAAGTGCCTTTTTTGGGGAAAATTTCGACTTTTTTCGACCCCGTCCCCCAAAATTTCGGGTTTACCCCCACTGCTCGGACCTCTTACAGGTATGATCAAATTAAATTAATAAACCAAAAATTATAGATAAACACAATGAATTCACGAAGAAACCGATGAGCTATACGAATGAGCAATAAAGCAAAAAACAAACAGTAAATAGACACGTAAAACATTAAATGAATATATGAGAAAATAAAAAAAAATAATGAATGAATAAATAAAAACGAAATAAATTGATAGATTGATGATAAATAAATAAATAAAAACTGAGTGAAAAAACAAAAAAATAAAACCAGTAAATGAATAAACACACAAACCATACATGCACATAGGGGGGGGTAAACCCCCATACTTGAGACCCTGGCCACCCCTCCCCTGGCCGAAAAAATCCTCGAACACCCACCTGAACTTTCTCCGAGACAGCTTTTTTGATGATTATTGTGCATATTTTGTACGAAAAACAGGCTTGCTGGACTTTTTTGTCTTTTTGCTCACCCAACCCCCTACACCCCTGGAAAAAAGTCCATGGACCCTCCCTCCTGGAAAATTCTTGCCGTGCGTGCATGTCTGACACAAACAAATAACTGAAAAAAGAATAATTCAGTTACATGAATTGAAATAAATGATTATAGAATCACTAAAACGAATTTTAAATGAATAAATAAACTAAGAAAAGACATGAATGGATAAACCATGAAGAAATGAACAAATAATTAGATTGTTGGGTGAATAGATGACCACATAAATAGAAAAGTAGATAGACTGAACATATAAACAAACGAACAGTTGAACAGAAAAAACAAATAAATAAAATTTTATTAGACGAATGATGAATAAATATAGACTGAATGAACAAACGAATACAAAACCAATTTGTATAAATAAAAAAATTAGTAACTGAAAAGTGTGAAGAAATTGTAAATAAATAGATGATAGAATAAATAAAATGTAGATGAATGATGAGTAAACACATAAACAAACAAAGAAATCCACAAACGACTAAAAATAATTTTAAAAAATGACAAACTTCTAATTACCTAAGTTTTCGTCCACTTTATCATTCATAACTTCCCATTTTGTACCGGCCAAAGCGGCGCGCGACGATTCGGATAACGAACTATCAATTTTTCTCTCCGATCCGTAATAATCCCTATCGCTTTGTTTATTAATTTTATCTACCGTATCGGACAATTTATTGGGTACGGACGACGAAGATTGATTTTTCGTTTGTTCGGCCGCCGGTTTAGGCGTTTTGGAAAACATATTCTTGAAAAAACCGCCGAAAATACTATTTATATTGTTTATATGTTTTTGCGATTGTTTCGTCGTCGTATTAATTTCGTCTAATTGATTTTCGACTTTTTGTAATTTTTCGCCTTGCGAAACTAAATCCTAGAAAATTGTGAATAAAATTTGCATATTACGCGGTCCAAATATCCATACCTGTAAGAGGTCCGACCAGTTGGGGGGTTAAACCCAAATTTCAGGGTGGCGATCACAAAATTTCTAAAATTTAGGTGGGGAGGTCGAGACCCACCCAAAAAAGTCGAAAAAATTACGAAAATTTCCCCCAAAAAGATCGGAAAAAGCCACTTTTTCCGGTTGGGAGAGGGGGTTGCGACATTTGGGTATAGTGTTCAACCAAGTTGGGGGTGGGGGTCCCCCCAACTACAGGTATGCAAATCTTGGGAAAAAATTTTGTACTTGAGCCGTCGCGATGCCAATTTCTTCCGATTGTGCGAGCATATTGACGCCGCGATTTGAACTTTCGAGCGTTTTTTCCATAATTTCGTCGATTTGTTGTTGATAATAATTGAAATCGTCTTCGACGGCGGGTGCCGATTTTTTCGTAGTGGCGCTTTGCGTAGGTTTGTAAAAACTCGATGCGTCGATATCGAAGGGATTAGCCATATTGTTGACGATTTTAAACTAAGAAATTATAGGATATGTGTATGAAAATGGACTGTTTTCCATCGATAAGTAAAAAATTTGGCTTTTTCAAAATTTTTATAGTTTATTTATGCATATTAACAAATTATTTCGAAGAAAAGTCAGAAAAATTTTAAGCATGATAACGATGGATTTTCGAGAAAATTAGCTGCAACCGAAATTTCTGTCATTCGGATTAGAATCAAGGGTGATTTTTTTCTCATTTATCGCGCTGAGTGGAAAGAATTTCCCGGTTTTTATATTTTGGAAGGTTGGAAAATGAATTAGCTCCACTATTCTCCCGAAATCGTGATTTTTTGCGGGAAAAAATTCCCGAAAAACTTTGGTTGGTGCTATTCAGAAAATCCAAATGTGAAAATTAACTTTAGTAATTACCTATAGCTCAGGCGCAGACTTTAGCATGTCTAGCTAAAGCTAAAACTAATCCTTAGTAGTTTTCATCATCTTAAATGTATTATCTTACGTTCTAATCGGTAATATTATGTTTTGATATTTGATGAAGATTCACTTTTTTTCTTAATATATTTTTTGAGATAGATAAACACGCTAACTTTTCAATTTTTCTTGAAACGAAAGTTCTTTTTTAGCGTGAACTGAATTTAGAAACTTCGTCAAAGTAGTTCTCAGGAATTTTTACTCTTCATCTTTGTAACCAAATGTACGAAAGTTTACGATTACTATTGTCGTCAAGATTCCTTGAATAGAAACAAGATTTTTGAACATAAAATTCGAAACTAATTTTTTAAATAAATGTTTGAAAAATTGATTCTGCAGTGTTCCATAATGTTGATACCCAATCGTCTGGGCTTCAAACTTAATCGGCCCTTGACACTAGTGGAAAGTCGTGTCTTACGTGTGATCACAAATACTAACGGTCGATTTCTCATTACGCTCTTGGATTGTTTGCTTGAAAATTAATCCATTATGCCAAGCGAAATTGGACTTCAATTTTGAAAACTTGCATTTACAAAATTATCATTTTATTACGAGTTTAAAAATGTCAGATAAACTAGAATAAAGCACCCATACCTTTACATGGGGGGTGTTTGGGGGGACCCCTCCCCAACTTGGCCAACCATATACCCAACCCCCCCCCCCAGTTTGGCAAAAATTAAAAAAATTCGCAAAAAAGTGTATGTTTTTTGGCCTTTTTAGGGCAAATTTCAACTTTTTTCGACCCCTCCCCCCGACTGGTCGGAGGTCTTACAGGTATGAATGGGAGAACTAATTTTGACCACGTTAAACATTCGGGGATATGGTCGGCGGTGGTGGGGGGATTGGGGAAGACAATAATGGATTAGAAAATGAACTCCGCTCGATCGCGCAAAGTTGACTTTCTAAAATGCATCTTCTCGTCACTGTTTTTTTCCACATTTGCACTATAATGTGGAAAAAAATCTGGAATGTGGAAAAAATTTTGAGGTCTTTCCACAAATGTGGAAGAAAAATTTGGGGTTTTCATATTGAAAAGATGCATTTTGGTGCATTTTAGGAGGTCCGAATCTCAAAATTTTTCGGCGCTTCGCGCCGGTTATAACTTTAATAATCATCATTATTCATTAAGTATACCAGGCGCGGCTTTTATCATGTCTACCTTCATTTATCACTTAATCTATAATAGTTTTCATCATCTTAAACGTAGTATCTCATGTTTTAATTGGTAATCTTCAACATTTTATCATAATATTTAATGAAGATTCGCATTTTTTCCTTTCGAGAAAGATCAATACGTCAAGTCTCTAAGCTTTTTGATGCAATTATTTTTTTTCTAACGTAAAATCAATTCAAATGCTTCATGGAAATATCTTTCGGAAATTTATACTTTGCTTACTCATATATTTTCGACCAAGTATGAGAGTTTACAAATAAATTATACTGGTTTTAAAATTTTTCAAGTAAAATTCTAGAAATTACGACTTTTGAACACAAAATTCAAATCTAACTCTTGAAATAAACGTTCGGAAAATTGATTTTCCAGCGTCGCCGAATATCAATACCCAAAAAATTTTTCCGGCGCTTCGCGCCGGAAAGATTAACATTCATTTTGGGTTCTCACTTGTCATCATAGAGAACTTAACCATCGATTTCTCATGAAATTCTCAAGGTCATTATGCTTTTGGATAGTTTTCTTGAAAATTTGTTCCAATGCTAGTAGATTAAACTTTGAACTTGAAAATTTCAATTTTTTCCTCAATTTTAATGAATTAACGGGTTTAAAAACACCAGGAGGCTTGAAGAGGCTCAAAAACACCTAAATAAAGCGTCTGTGAGCATTTTTAAGCGAAAAAAACGACTCCGGGAAAATGGGGAAAAAATTTTTGACCTCTTTCCCCATTTGGGGAAAAGGCCCGGGGGAAAAAAAACAGTGCTTACAGGTATGCTTCATTCCCTTCTTCCATGAGAGCCATGCCCAAAATTTTTGACGCGCTTCAAATTTTTTTTTGCCTTCAATCAAAATATTATATGCTATACGAACACCTGTAAGAGGTTCGACCCAAGCACAGGTATGCATATGCATACAAAAACAGCGCGGCGCGAGAGCGAATCCATCCCATCATCTCTTCACTCGTGGGTCGGAATGACTACAGTAGATTGCCCTATATTACTTGTACAAATCCGAAAGTTTCAACTTAACAACACTCGCTAATCGACTCACTAACACCGAAACCGGTTTTCAGCTTCACATTTAATCGATTCACGAACAAGAACATAATATACAGCAGAAACTCAAGCCGACAATTTTTTGTGTATTTGGCAGTATAAAGTCATTGTTTCTTCTTTGAGGACGCACCCTATAAAATAAATAGTGAGACGAACCAATCCTTTGTATAAAATCGTCAAAATTACACAGTCAGACGGATTCTAGGGAAGAAATCGAAATTTCCTTATTATCGAATCGTATTGTTGGAAAAAATTTCCAAAAAGGCTTACCTGCACTATCAGCACAAACGAAATGGTAAGCCTTTTTACAATTTTTAACAAAACAGCCTATAGAAGCGCCCGTCAACGAGCAAACGACGCATTTCTGAAATTATTGAACATTGTAATTGGTTTCAAACATACCTGTAAGACCTCCGACCAGTTGGGGGGGGGGGGGGTAAATCCGAAATTTTGGGGGGGGGGGGGTAGGAAAAAGTCGAAATTTTTCCCAAAAAAGGCCAAAAAACATACACTTTTTTGAAAAAAAAAATTTCTTTCCAAACTGGGGGGGGGGGGGATTGGGGGGAAATGATTTTGGGTATAGGGTTGGCCAAGTTGGGGGGTTTTTTTTGGGTATAGGGTTGGCCAAGTTGGGGAGGAATTGAAATGACGAACTTGTTGCCAATAGTCGCCAAGAAATTCGTTCAAGCCACAAAGTTGATTCCCTTTGGCATAGAAACCCGACGTCCACAGGGCGCAAAAACCGTGGATCCACAAATCCGTATAGAAAAATTCGAATTTTTTCACTTTTTCATTCAACGTCGACGACGTTTTAGATAAAAAAGGCGGCCAAAAATGATGATCGTTTTTGTTTATTTTTACGTAATACGGGCCGAAAAGGTCGCCCAAACTTCGTTCCATCGATGGTTTTTGGCATAGGCAACAGACGTATTTGCCTTCTAAAGTGGGAAAATCGTCCGGCGGTTTTTGTACTTTGTTCATTTGGCTATCGTCGATTCGCTTGATTACCCGATCGTAAGAATCGGGATTGATAATCTGCGGTTTTCCCTATAAGTATGAAGAAAATATCTTTTTCTGCGATCAAAAATTATCATTTTAGATTTTTAAATTGTCAACAACCAAATTTGACCATCATGAAAAAAATTTGGATTCATAATCTGCGCTTTTTCATTGCGTTTGTCGGAAAAATGCGCAAAATATATTTGTTGTAATTGAAAATAACCGTTTTTGAACTTGAAATTGTCAAAAACTATAGAATTTTACCACTAGTCGTGAAAATTTCGCGGATCGCGGTAAACAATCTGCAATATTTCTATCAATTTTGAAAAATTTTGACGAAAATAAAGCGCAAAATATTCTAACGATCGAAAATGATCATTTCAGGTTCTCAAAATGTTAAAATCGACTGAATTTCACCATTTGCAAAAAAAATTTCGCCAATTGGGATGAATAATCTGTGGCCGAGGTCCCCAAGGCCAGACTTTTTAGGTATGGGTAAAGCGATTTTGAGACTTTAAGTAAGGGTAATACCCAGAGCACCCCGAGGGGCATGGAGGGTATTACCCCGGTCTTAGATTTGGAAATTCATTTACAACCCCCGTAAAAACAGCTAACTATAGCAAAAAATTTTTTGGTAGACTTCATCAGACTACCCCATAGGGAGGGGTATGAGGGGGGTATTACCCCTACCTAAAGTCCTAAAAATTGATCACTGGGTGCCTAATTTGGAGACAAAATGATGTGTTTAGGAAACATTTAGCTGCACTAGCCCCACAAATTTTCAACTTCACCCCTACCTGAAAAATCTGACCTTGGGGACTTGTGGACCTCATCCTCTCCTCAGTGGGGTATAGTAATTCTAGAAAAATTGCACAATGTGCGCTTGAGAGGAATTACTCACTGGCCTTCTTGACACATTTACTGAGCAGATGATAATGGGAAAGTATGCAATTTCTGTGCCATATAGCGATTTTTAGGAAAGGATATCAGCACATTAATATATACTACTTGTAGAAAATCATTATATATATATATAATTGGGAGATCAAATAATGAGTTATGTAAAAATGTGATTTATCAAAAAATCGACCCTTGGCAAGAAAAACATAATGTTCTTAAAATTCTTTCTCTTCATCCTCTCCTTTCCTTTTCCCCGCTTCTGCGTTGGGTCTTCTGTGCGCATATGGTTACCCAAGCTGTGGCATACTTTCCTGCTATGAGTTGAGACATCCGAGGTCCATTGATGCGGATCAGGAGTGGTACCGTTTCAAACTCGTGATTCAGAATCAAATGTGGTTAATAATACTAAAGCCACATTCTGCATCAGCGCTTCCAATTGGAAGCACTGTTACAACCCTTATCAGTGATGGAATACGCTCGTACTCCTGATGATGCTGGTTCAAATAATGTTTCCAAAAGTATGTTGTAACCGATTCTTGAAATGTGCAGGAATCAGTTGGCACGACAATCTTCAAAGTCTGACCATTCTCTGCGTATAATTACTACATTCAAGTTGCATGATTGGGAGCTGGACAATGGGGTTGAAATAGTAAATCTTCTATGACCGTAAAAAGCGTAAAGTAGGAGCATTATTAATTTTTAAAAGTTAGTTTTGTGGTGAAAGTAGGTACACCACCCCTCCCCCTCCGCAAAAAAGCTGAGAACAAAAAAAACGTCATGGCATGGCGCGCGGTATGTCAAGTACCTACCTTTTAAATTTACCATTTTACCCCTACCTAAATTTTCTACCTTGGGGACCTCTGGTAATACCTCCTCATAGGCTAATCTGCCCTATAATTATCGAAGCTTTAAACAGAAAAATGAGAAAAAATGATTTGATCTTTTAATTTGTAAAAACGACCAAACTTGACCATTTTTGGAGAGAATAATCGCGGATAAGGACTGATAATCCGTGGTTTGATGGAAAAAATGAGAAAAGATTATTTTTTTATTCAAAATGATCATTTTCGGTTTCTATTTTCTCAAAGACGACGAAATTTCACCATTTTTCAGAAAATTTCGAGGATTGCAATTATTTTGGAACAAGAATAAGACAGCGGGACAGATAATCTGCGATTCTTCAGGAAATAAAGAGAGAAATACCTTTTTTGTGATGGAATTACTTTGCTGTTCAAATTGTCAAAAATGACGAACTTCGACAATTTATGAAAAAATGACGGAGAAGATTGATGATCCGAGGTTTTAAGGATAAAAATCAGAAAAATTATTTTTTTTGTCATCAGAATGAAATTTTTGCTTTTCAAACTTTCAAAAAGGGCCAAATTTGATTATCGTTGAAAAAAATTTCGCCTGCGGCTTTACGGAAAAATGGGGAAAATCAATGATAACTTTTCAAATTTTTGAAAATGATCAAAATTCATTATTTCTGAAGAAAATTCCGCAAATCGGGACTGATAATCTGTGATTTTACAAAACATGGAAAATTATACTTTTCTTGTGATTGAAAATAATCATTTTGATCTTCAAATTGTCAAAAATTACAAAATTTGACTACTCCTGCGACCAAAAGGGACTGATAATCCGCGGTTTTAAGAAAAAATAACTTTTTTTGTGATCGACATGATCATTCATGGTCTTCAAATAATCAAAAAACGAGCATTCTCCACCCGATTTCATCATTTTTGAAAGAAAAAAATCTCGCTCCTGACCCCAGCGCAAATTTTAACAGCGGCGACGGAAATCTCGTTAGAACGGCCGACGGAAGCGGAATCCGTCGTCGCATTATCCTTCTTATCCAATTTTAATCGTCGCTTTATATTTTCCTCCCAATCTTGATCCTCCTTGTCGAAAAGGCCACCTTTTTGCTGTTGATTTTTCTTTCTACGTTTGAATTTTCGTTTCGTTTTCACGTTCGACGACGACGATGATGCGTCGGCGGCGATAGATTGGTCGTCGCCGTTTGTTACGCCGCTCATATCTTTTTAATTCTTATTATATCAGATTCTGATATTTTCTAAAAGCTAGAAAAAAGAGAGCTTTGAAATAGTGGTTTCATTTTACAACTTTCAAACGAGAGACAAGAGAAGAAAAAAAAACATATCAGAATTAAGCTTTTGAAATATTTTTCGATGTACAACAACGAAAAAGTCGAGAAAATAATTTCCTATTCAAAATTTGCCTAATTGTCAATAGCGCGAAAAAAGATCAACAGAAAAACCAAATTCTACAATCACTGTTTTAAAAAATCTGAGCTTGCATTCAGATTAAACAACTGTATGCAATAATATTTGAATAAAAACACAGCGCCATGCGGTCGGAATTTGAGATTTAGCCCTTTAAGAACGCATGGAATGTACGCGTTTGGTCTCCTGTATCCTGTAGTTTGGTCTCGAATTTTTTCGTACATTTATCTAAAAAATTGCAAACTTTTCCACAGTCCATTGAAAACGCACGCAAAAAACTACGGTTGGACATGGAATAAAATCCTGTAAGACCTCCGGTCGGTTGGGGTGGGGTATGATACCTATTTTCACAAAACTCCTGGGAGTCCACCAAAAAGTCGAAAAAAGGCGAAAGTTTCGAAAATTCACCCTAAAAATGCAATTTTTCGCGTAATGTTCCAAAATACTAGTAAATCCGAACGAGCAGGAGGGCTCTACTACTATGTAGAAACATACCGAAAACTGCAAAACAGTTTTTGGCCAAGAGTTAGGTAAAAATATAATTAAAACGCCACATTTAACGCATTAATTTATGTAAAAATCGTGCCCAACATATTTTTCACCTAACCACGCCAGTGAGATAAAAAACTTTGCAAAAAAAGTTTACGATTCGAATAGAAATGAAATGATGCGATAGAATTCTGCAGTATATCAACATATTTTAACTCAATTTTTAATGCTGGATATCATTCCAGCATCAAAAAAGTAAGTCAAAAATTATGTAAATCTTTGATCGAAGCATGAGAGAATTCCTTCGCTTTTGAACCAAATAGGAGTGAGGAATTTTAAATGCATTGACTCGGCGCGTAGCGCCGAAAAATTTTTGCGTTTTAAGTCCCTGAAATGTCTAAAACTCAAGGAAATTCAGTGTTTGAGTGGTCAAAAACTGTTTGAGTGATCGAAGACTCAATTCTCTTTAATTTCAGGCATTTTAGCGGTTGAAAACGCAAAATTTTCTGAGCGCTTCGCGCCTAGACCAGGATTTTTTTGCACACAGAAACCAAATTTTGGGCTGTGCACCAAATCTTTTCTGCCAAATTGCACAGTACAACTTTAAGCCTGACTAGGTTATAGGGATTTCTGTCCGGAGATCTATTTTTATGCGTCTGAAATACTGAAAATTTTCCGGCGCTTCGCGCCGGTTTTCAATTAATTTATGATTTTTTATATTATTTTTAGTGCGCGGTTAGAAAATGTTCTCCTAAGTTATATGCTTGTAGCTTTTAACTATCAACATATTATGAATGAATGTTTGGTCTTGTAATTTGATGCCCAAAGTCATTAAGACTATAAAATTTGGATGGACGAATTCGAATATATATCATGGGTTTGGTTGTAAATAGTAATAATGTGGAAATAAACTACTATTTTATGTTTTTACAATTTTCTGCTCAACTATATGTCACATAGAACTGGAAATAAGCGAGCACGCTCAGTGTTTTTTTTTGTGCCAAAACATGGTTTTTGGCACAAAAAAATTTGGAATGGCACAAAAAATTTTGAGCGTTTGTGCCAATTGGCACAAAATTTTTGGCTGGTCAAACATTAAATTTCCTTAATTTTTGGACGTTTTAGGAGCTGAAAATGCAAAAATTTCAGTCAATGAATAATATTTCCTATTCATATATATTTGACCCCAACGCGAACGATTTCTCATCGAACAGTGTACTAGTATCGTTGCAGTAAACTTTATAGGCTGTCAATGACTGATGAATGATAAGAAGTTCTGAATATTCTCCGTTAATTGATTGGATTCAAAACTGAAATTCTTACTTTTTGTGTTTGATTGATTCAAATAGAAAAATCGATATCGTTGGTAATGGGTACAATATTTCGACCCAGAATTTACACAATTTTCGACTTTATTTTCTCTTGTAGATAATTCATATTCGTAGTTGAAAATCGAATCGATTTGAACTCCCTGAACATCTGGAGTTATTTAAATTGTGTCAGCATTCCATTTGTTTTAGAGTCGTCGTGAACTATTTTCTTGCACAGTTTTTTCTTATCTGACTGACGTAGTTTAGCTGAAAAATAGGTTGGGCACGATTTTTCCAAAAAATAATGAGTTTTAAACGGGCTTTTATCAAACTTTTGGCATAAATTTTTTCCGCAGTTTTCAGTATATTTATAGTTAAAAAAATTTTTTGTGCCAGTGGCACAAGTTTTTTTGGCCTCTTGTGCCAATTGGCACAAATGTCCGTGCACAAAAAAAAACGCTGAGCGCGCTTTTTGACGCTTTTTGACGCTTTTTTTTGAAACGCTTTTTGAGGCGAAATTCTGTCCCAAAGGCTTTCTCTGTAAACGATTTCGAACGACAGCTATGATTTTTGTAATTTTCAGATTCAAAATTATTTTATAGAAAAGAAACTAGATATTGCTCAATGAGCCTTGAGTAGAAGTTGGGCCTGCTACGTCGTTCCCACTTTGATCTCTCAAAATTTTTTTAAAAATAAATGTTTGAGGAGCGAAATGAAATTCATTCAGATATGGATGGATATTCGATCGATCTAAACAACTTATTTCTGAAAAAAACATATCAACTTCATTAGACAAAACTATGCAGAATTGTCAAATAAAAGGTTTTGAACGGTAGACAACTGCTCACATCATGTCGATTTACTGTAATCTTTGTTCTCCAAATGACTAAGCATTAGGGACGAAGTGTTAGCCCTCTTTTGATTGGCCGAAATTACCGCCCCCTTGTTGATTGGTCAAAATTTTTGAGATGTCGAAAATGCATTATATGCGTTTTAAATGGTTTTAACTACTTAATAACTTCATTTGGAAGAGCCTCAACAGCACTGCGCCCTTCGAGCGCGGCTGCTGTACCCTTAGCCTAAGCCTAAGGAAAATTTTGAAGGAAAAATTAATGAAAAATACATATTAGGCAAAAAACTACCTGGGGGCGGTAATTTCGGCCAACCAGAAGAGGCCTAACACTTCGTCCCTAATGCTTAGTTTCGCCTGCGATCAAAATTACAGTAAAGTGGAGCGTCTTTGATGCGTCAACAGTAAATGTTAAAACTTGTTCCAAAAAACTAAGACACAATCCTCATCTTCTCTTCCCTTAACGTAACTTGAGGATTTACTACATGTAAATATGTGACGGCATTAGCTCCGCATTAACGTAAATAATAACACGGATAACAGTACCGCAAAGTTTACCATTTTACATTTTTGGCATCCATGCAAAAAATTCCAATGCCTTACTTTACACGTTTTTTGAGAAACGACTCCCTGAGCCTGAGGGAGTCTACCTTCCATGCATTTTTACTGTATTGGTCAAATTTTTATCAAAATTTTTGTACTATTTGGGGAGCTGCACAGCTCTGAACAAGGCATACTCATGGGAATCACTCAGAAGTCACTGCATTTTCCAGGTGGCCCTTGTCTACCCCTTGTGATACATTCCTTATCTATACTATAGAATTATCAAATAACTTACAGACTATAGTTTGATATACTGGGTGAGCCAAAAAAAGGCGACCAGTACTGACTTTTATGGTTTTCAAACGGGTGAAGCTTTTTTGATGCGGTTCTTTGTCGTCGATAGATAAAACATGTGACATAAAAAGTGCAAAGTTTCAGCCAAATTTCTCCAATATTGACTGACCAGAATCAAAAATACTAAAGGTCGGTGTTTTTGCAAATAAATTTTGAAAAATTGACAAAAATTGAGAAAATCAACATGTTTTACATAAGAAAAGTACAATAGATCCAATCATGACAACTATATAACAGCTGGAAACTACAAGAAAGCCTTTTTAGTGTGTTCTACTTTCCGTTTCACCAAAATTTTAATCGTTTTTCGATCTGGTCAATGACAGAATTGATTTTGTTTTGATTTTGCTTTTTTGCTAATTTCAAAACAAAAACTCATGATTTTGGCGAAATTTTGCACCATATTGAAAGAAGAAGCTAATGACTTCAAATTACGTGTAACTTACAAATCTGGGTGACTTTTAAACTATTATTGTGCGTAAAAAGCTTTACAAAACTTCTTTCACAATAGGACAACTTTTACTCTGATTTCACAATTTTTACTTTTTGAAAAATGACCACTTTCACTAAATTTCTCTTTGTACAGTAACCATAAATGCTAGAAGCATAAAATTTGGTCTTTATAGCAAAGATAAACAGGGCACTCAGCACTGCAGCAATCCGCATTAAAAAATTTCATGTGTTCAAAAGTTATAGAAGTCAGCGCCGGTCGACTTTTTTTGGCTCACCCTGTACTAATTGCTCAACAAACAATTATTTTACACTCCGCAGGAAAGTTCAAACAGTCGAAAATGAGAAGCAAAAGAAGAAAAATCCTGCTTAAGCACTCTGCAGCAGCTTCAACCACGATGCCGAGGAATAACGGTTTTGGTAGTTGTGCGTACACTGCACTGTCGTTCAATTCTGTCTTTGAATCTGAACAAATGTCCAATCAAATTTTTATTAAATTTTAGAAATCGAGTGATTGTTTCAAATGAATTTACAGAGAAAAGACAAGAGGTATTCGGATACTCTTTGCTTTATTGGAAATGCACTGGAATCTGGTATCATGTGCTGTATTTGCGAAGTAGGTGCCTCTAATTGTAGAGCACTTTCTCACAGCTTATAACATAGACCGGATTCAGACCACCAACATTTATTTTGAAATCTTGAAATCACAGCTTCGATTTTATTCATTCAAATTCCTCAAGAGATACATTCTTTTTGCATCTTTCCTGACTCAACGCGTTGCACAACTATTGCAATTTGATCGATAAACTTCACCAGTGATTAGATTCACATCTATTCTTTTTATTCGTCTAATCTGAACGTTTTCATTTTTTCCTGCATTATCTGATAGTTTGTATAAACTTTCATAATGTGGTGACCCCTGCAGCTTCCAAAACGATACACGAATCAGATTAACACAATGTATTGGACATTAGTGGCTATAGAAATCAAGAAAAATTCAACAGCGTCCTATCAAAAAAACTCTAAATTACTTTATTTTGAATTTTTTTTGACACTTTAAAATGAATAAAAAAGGTAAAGTAAAGGCCTAGAAAATGTTTTTTATACCTGAAGAGCATGGTCTTCTGCATGTAAATAACATTTTACTCCAGAGTCACTTTTTTCTGGCCTGGGATATTTTGGCACACGTGTACAGACCGAAAAAAGCCAGAAAATGTAAAAATTCCAAACATTGGAGTACTGTAGCTACGCAAATTTTAATTTTTATGGCGAATGCATGCTGTCAAGATACTCGGCATGGAAAACTACTCGAAATATATTATTGTCGGACATTATTATTAATTTTCAACTTATCATAGGTCAATGGAGCAGTGTTGAGGTTGAATCTCTCAGAAATCGTGTCTTAAAGTGTCAAAAAGAAACTCAAAATAAACCAGTGATTTGTAGGTAACCTTTTTTGTGCACCTTCCCATGCAGCAGAATTTTCTTGTCCATTTCTGCAGCCAGTAAAGTCCAACATATCCTGTTAGAATTTCGATCCGGTTTAACATTGCTGGAGCTGTACTTGTCTGCATGTTCTGAAACTTGATACTAAAATTCAGTTCAATGTCACTAAATATGCCATTGAGGGTATTTAGGAAACGAATGTTCGCCTATTTAAAGACGTGGGTTGAATGGTACAACTTCATCGATCTATTAAGAATGGTTTTGCAACAGGGTGTCTGGGAAGAGATGCAACAAAAAGCCTCCTTTTCAGTAATTTGATGGAACAAAGTCAAAGCATGTTAAGTGACGAATGTCACCACTGCTTCGGTGAGCTGTGAGGAAGTACTCTACACTTGGAGCCACCCTGTTTCACACCACGTGATGCCAATAAACTGAATTGTACGGCTTTTTTGAAGTAGAGCTCATCGGAATAACTTTAGCCGTTGCAAACAATACGACTCAAATTTAATGCAAATTTTCAAAGTTTCCGACGCCTCTCCTTTAAAGCATATCGTGCACCGTCAAGGTCGGATCAATGAAAAGCATTGCATTGCCGAGCGAAATAAGTCATTACTGTCACTAGTCAGTTTTTTCAGTTTTTTTTGACAAATTTTCTATCTTAGGCTCAGGCTTAGCTTTACGCTTCACTTAGGCTTAGGTTCTGGACTTTGACGAAGCAGTAAACTACTTTTTTCGACCATAGATACTCGATAGCGACATGTCCCTAAAAGTATACTACACGCAAGTGTAACTGGTAAATCATTTATCAGCGCCTCATATTTTGTTACTGTAGCAAATCATTCCAACTAGCATCGGCTTTACAGTTTCTTGGGACAAAAACCATGCGTATTGCGCTCTACCCTCGCCCTCAATTATTAAACTGAATTCAAATGAGTATCGCACGCTGTGCGGAATCCTTGCATAATTTCGAGACAATTAAGGAATCAATGGATGGAGGTGAGTACGGACTTTTTTGTACAGGCCAAGTTCACAGTTTTTTTTCTCAATCGACCATTTCTGAGGATTTTTTTCGAAATTGAGGCAAATTTTTTTGTGCTTATGCATCTTTTTGAGGAAAAATTTTTCGATGGTTTCCTGTCCGGAGATGCGTTTTACGCGTTGTAAAATTGAAAACTGTTGAAATTTTTCGGCGCTTCGCTTCGGATTTTAATTATTCAATAATTTTTCTATATCGTTCCAGTGCGCGATTAGAAAATGTTATTCTAGCTAATGCTTATAGCTTTTACTTATCAAGGTGCTTTGAATAAATGTTTGATCCCGTGTCGCTTTTTTGAGAATTTGACGACAAGCAAGATTTTTCTCGGTTATTTTCCTCAAAGTCTTTTTGCGGTCTTTAAAAAGACGATTAAAACTTTTTAAGTTCGAGCATACCTGTAATTAGAGGGTGTGGGGGCGACCCCCCCTAAACCCCCCAGTTTGGAAAAACTTAGAAAAAATTGGCGAAAAAGCGCCTTTTTTTGCCTTTTTTGGAAAAATTTCCAATTTTTTCGACCCACTCCCCCAAAATTTCGGATTTACCTCTCCCCAACTGGTCGGACCTCTTACAGGTATGAGTTCGAGTGGAAATTCTTGCTGATTGAAGAATCAAAATATTTGGTTGTTTTCACAGTTTTTGAATTGTAGCTTGCCCGACTACAAATTCATTCAATTCACTGAAAAATCAAATCTTCTATCCTATCTAGGAAATAAAAGTTCATTTTCCAGCGTTCTAAAACATCAAAAACCCAGAAAAATTTTCGGTGCTGTGCTAGGCGCCGAACAAGTTACTCATAACAATCTTTTCATTTTCTCTTCAAAACTCAGAAAATTCGGTTTTAAAAGCCTCAAACCGACGCGAATCGAATGAAATAGAAGAAAACTAGCTTTTTCCGATAAAATTAAACCAAATCACTGATTTTAGAGTGAAGAAACAAAAATTTATCTGTGCAGCCAAAATTTTTCCCCAAGTTGCACATTGGAACTTGGCCTCTGCAAAGCCTTGTGGTCAAGTTCGTCAAAGAGCATACCTGTAAGAGGTCCGACCATTTGGGGGCGGGGTAAACCCGAAGTTTGGGGGGACGGTCGGAAAAAGTCGAAAATTTTCCCAAAAAGTCCAAAAAAGGCACTTATTTGACAATTTTTTCTAATTTTTCCAAGTTAAGGCGGGGGTTGGGTATAGAGTTGGCCAAGTTGGGGCGGTCTATCCCCAACCTCCTCAATTACAAGTATGTCAAAGAAATAAAGGATATGCCGTTGAATTATTTTCATGCTTGGCTCATGTAAACTGACTTAAATATTTATTTATAAGCAGGTCATAGCTCGAAACTTTTTGCAAAAAATATCGGTTTTTTGGTTGAATAAGATTGGGAAATTTTCAAAAAACACATTACAAATGATTTTGAACGATTTTTAAGCAAAGAAACTAAAAAATTGATTTTTCTTCACGACGGAAAATTTTTGGGGTTTTTCCTCAAATGAGGCAAAAAGTTTCTGGCAAAAAACACTTGTTACATGTGCAACTTGTCTGGAGCAAAAATCTAATAGCGTGCAGAAATTTTTAGTTGCGCGCTTTAAAATTAATAAATTCACCAAGTTCTATAAGAAAAACTATTAAAAGGTAGTTTTCTTGTATTTTATTCAATGCGCGTCAATTTTAGGCTATTAAAATTTAATTGATCGAGTTTTAGGGTAAAAAATGAAAAGCTAGTCGGAGTAATTTTTTCTTTTTTACGCTTCTAAAAATGCATTTTTTCTGCTCATTTTTCGGTAAATATCGATGATCGATCGTGATCTTCATTTCGCTATTCCGCGAAAAAAATCACACATTTTTCGGATACTTTCGACCTAATATCTGGAGCTGGTAACTAATAAATCATAATTAAATATCAAAAGGAAGTGTTTTAAAATTATTTGAAGCATTATAAAGCGTTGCAGGTATTTTATCTAGGATCCTAATTTGAGTGTCCACCATACATGCACATAGAGGGGTTAGGGGGGTAGACCCTCTTACCTGAGACCCTGGTCACCTCTTCTGGCCCAAAAAATCTTAAAACACCCTCCTGAACTTTTTCCTATACAGCTTTTTTGATGATTCTTGTGCATATTTTGTATGAAAAACAGGCTTGCAGAACTTTTTTTTGCTCGCCTACCCCCTATCCCCCTGGATAAAAAGTTCAAAGACCCTCCCGCCTGGAAAATTTTTTGAGATTTTGATCGTCTAGAATGCGTAACCGTGTCAAAACCCCGAGATTTTTCTATAACGATTTTTTTTAATTGTAGAATTCGCTTCGGACGCTATTCTCAAACGTTACGATTCGCTTTGTCAGAATGTGAACGAAAAAATTTCGTCGTATTTTTCCAATTTTTCGTCCAAAGCTAAAAATTACGACGGTGCTATAGTATGTATATATGTTTTTGAAATTTTAAATTTTTTTATAAAATTTTTTTTTCATTATCAAGATCGAAGTCGATTTTTACGACGAAATTTTGGACGCTGATTTCATAATCGATGAACTAGAAAATCACTTATCATTGGCGAAGTTATTGACGACTTTTGCTTATTTATGTAACGAAATTGTTTATATTCGGGAAGAATTCGAAAACAAATTTGAATCTTTTTTATTATGTTACGGACAACAGGTAAATTTTTTATTTTTTCGCAATAGTTCCTATGAAAGTTTTTTTTCAAGGATTTTGAGCCCGAAACCGACGAAAAGTCTCTCCTACGGATCTCGGCAAATCTATCCCAGTTACAAGTAAATTTTGGTGCAATTCATCCATTCCATACAATCTTAATTTTTCTAGAAATTGTGCTTCTTCGTTGAACATTGTTATCGCGTCGCCCAAAACTTAATCAATCAAATTTTGATCTTCTATTCTGATCAGTAATTTGTTGGTTTTTGTTTGTTAAATTTTTGTATCTTTTTCTACGTATATTTCAGCTTCAAATTCACCGATGGCTCTAAAGATTTGCATTTAACTACAGTATTCGATTTTTTGTGTAATTTATTAACCACGATTATCACGTTGGACGAATTGATTAGCAGGAATTTGGTGCTCAAATATGATTGGGAAATATACTTGAAGTACGACATCACCTGACTTCATTTTTTCCTAAAATTTACTTCTTTTTTTCACAGAAGTTTACGCGTTATGAAGTTGAACAGCGAAAAATTGTCCACCGACGCTTCTCAGATCAAAATTTTGGAAACAACATGTCAAAAGATCAATATTCAAATAATGAGCGGTTATATCTTACAGGTGATTTTTAGAAAATATATTAAAAATTCTACGAAAAGTTCGTATATTTAATTTTCTAGAATTGCGTTGAACAAAAATTCGAAGCATTCGATCGTTTAGAAAAACTTCAACTTATAGCCGAAGAATTTTCATCCGAAATTAAATCGATGATCAATAAAATGGAATTTTGCGCAAGTATTCATTGGAAAATTTTGTTTTTTTTCGGAGATTATATCACAAAAAATGTTAGAGTTAAGACGATTTTGAGATTTTTGACGAGTTTTTTTGCTCATGATTTTACAATTTTTGTTACTTTGATCTGACTTTGCGAATTTTTTTTTTTGATTTTTAGCTCATATTCACTTTACGATCAAACATGCGATCATCTTAAAAATTTGTTCAAGTGGCCCAAAAATCCAATTTATTGATCGATTCCCTAATTTTTATTCTAAATTCATAAAATTTTTGTTGTCTAGATATAATTTTCAAAAAAATGTCATTTTAGCCGATTTTTCCCTTTTTAATAATCAAATGATCGAAATTTCATCACAAAAATTTTAAAAATCCATTTTATGCTCGATTGCTCAATTTTTGGCTAGTTTTTGGCTCAAAGTTTATAAAATCTTGATCTGATTTTGTTACGGAACATAATTTCATGATAAAAAGTTGTTCAAATGGCTCGAAAATCCTTTTTCTTGATTGTTTTTCTGATTTTTAGCTAGTCTTGAACTCAAAATTGATAAAATTTTAGGTATTTGGATACAACAGAACAACTTTGTCGAAAAATTTGATTTTAGCGGATTTTATTCGTTCTTAGCAAGAAAATAATTGTAATTTTATTACAAAGATTTTAAAAATCATATTTCAGCTCGATTACCTGATTTTCGTGCCCACTATCAGCTCAAAACTGATAAAATTTGTGTTTCAATCCAGATTTGTCGAAAAATTGTAATCTTCGGCTCATTTGATTATGGGATGTTCAAAATTCTAGCACAAAAATTGTTCAAGTGGTTCGAAAATTCAATTTTTGTGGATTGCCTTTTTTTCTAATTTTTAGCTCAAAAATACTATGTTTCCTATATTGGTCAAAATTTTTTGATTTTTAGCTCATTTTATTCACTTTAAAAGTTAAATGCTCGAAATTTCATCACAAAACTTGTTTCAATGGCTCAAAAATCCTTTCTATAGATTTTTAGTCAGTTTTCGGCTCAATTTTCAATTTATATGTTTTTTGCTAATTTGATCTAACTTTATCAAAAAATTTTGATATTTAGCTCATTTTATTCACTTTTAATGATCAAATGTTCAAAATTTCATCAAAAGAAAAATCTGTCCAAGGGGCTATTCAGCTTTTTGTTGATTGGCTGATCAGTTTTTAGATCGAAATTCATAAAAAATTTTTACTTATTTTAATCGTATCTTGTGAATTTTCTTGATTTTCAGCTCATTGTATTCATTTTTCATGATAAAATAATGGAATTTATGGCAAAAGGTTGTTCAAACAAGTTCAGGAAGGCTGATAAATACATTTTTTGGTAGATTACCTGATTTTTGGCTAGTTTTAAGCTGCGAATTCACAGAAATTTTTCTACTTTTTTGATCCAATTTTTTACTTTTAGCTGACTTGATTCACTCCAAAATTTGCTATTTCGATTGATTTGGTCAAATTTTTTAGTTTTTAGCTCATTTTTCATGATCAAATGTTCGAAATTTTATCACGATAAGTTTAGTAACTCAGAAATCCAACTTTTTGATCTATTCGATATATATCTACTGATTTTTAACTAATTTTCAAAATTTGATTCAATTTTCCTTTTATTTTAAATTTTGAATTTTAGCCTATTTTGTTTAATTTTAATTCTAGCCAAATCAACGATTTCGGGCGAAATGAAAAAAAAGTTGGTCGGATTGAGCGGCTTGATAGTTTTATACACATCTCTATTCCGATCGACCGATTCCTCGAAATTGATCAAGCAAGTTTGTGATTTTAGTCGAAAAGTAAGTAATATACAATGATAATTCGATTACTGTACCCTTCCTTACTGTACTTTTTTCCTTAATTCCAGCTCCCATTTTTGGTGCTCGCCGGCGATCTTTTATGGTGTCCGTCGGATTTTTACGTTAGAATTAATTTTCAAAATGTGAATTTTTTGGATTTTTATCGAAAAAATGCTCAATTATTAATCGAAGATAGGAAAAATACGTCGGTTTTTGTACAAAATTCGCTAGAAAAGTGATTTTCTCTGCACAAAAATTATTGTGTTTTTGTATTTTTTACCTTATTTCTAGAGAATTAGTTCAATTAACTTTGCGCATTTCTACGCTTTGCGTTGACGTACAAAATCTTAAAAGTTTGGACGAAACTAATCTACATACGGAAATCGAATGTCGATATCAATTGATTTTGAACGTAAAATTTTAACTTAAAATTTTGTTTTTTAATCTGAAAATTTTTACAGATTTATAAACTTTCATCGAAAATTTCCGAAGCGATTATTGTTCTATCGAATGGTAAATTATATATCAACGAAAATTCTATTGCCAACGTTGATCAAACTTTGATGGAATTGTTTTTCCGATTGATGGAGCTTCTGAAAGTATAGTCACTTCTTTTCTTTTTTGGTTTATGTGTTTTCTCTTTAGTGTTTGTCCATATATTTTAAATTTACATTATTATTTTTCTTTAAGTTTTAATCTTTTTTAATTTTAGAAAGCTTCTTTTTTTCGTCTTGAAATGTTGTTTTTTCGTCCTTTTTGTTGGCTAATTTCTTTTTCTTTTTAAATTTTTTCTCTTTGTCGCGGTTATTTTGCTTTAAAAAGTTTTTTGTTGTTGTGGAATGTTCTTTTTTGTTCATATTTTCTTTGAAAAGTTTTTTTTTTGTTTTGAGAAGTTCTCTTTTCTCCATTATTACTTTTTTTCAAGTGTCTCTATTTCAGTTTTAATTTTTCATCTTTTTTACTAGTTTCTTTTTTATTTTAATTTTTTCGATTTCGGTTCTTACTTCCTTTGGGAAAGTTAATTTTTTTTCTTTCGAGTTGACATTTTTTCTTGTTCGTTTCTCCATTCACGCATTTTATTTCTCCTTTTTTGTTTTGAATTTTTCCCGCTTTCATTCGAAGAGTTTTGTCTTATTTTCCTATTTTTCCAGCTTGCTTTTTTGTTTATATTTCCTTCTCAAAGGTTCTTTTTTGTCGAATTTTTCCCTTGAATTCCTTCAAAAAATTTATTTTTCTTTTTTTCTTATGAATTTTTTCTTTTTCTTTGTTTTCCTTCGCGAAATTTTTCTGTTAAATTTTTCTCCCTTTTAATTTTTTGAAAAGTTCTTTTCTCGTAATTGCTTTCTTCTTTTCTAGCTTCGTAATTATTATTTCTTTCATAATTTTTTTGCTTTTGGAAACTTTTTTCTCGTTCCTTTTTCTTTTTTGCAGTTTTTTCTGTTCAAAATTTATGGTTTAAATTTCAATCTTTTTCCCTTGAGAAGTTTATTTATTGTTTTTTCATTATTTTTTCTCTGTTACAGCTCCTTTATTCTTGTTTCTTTTTTGCTGAGCTTTACTTTTTTCATCTTTTCTTTTTTTCTGACTTCTTCTTTTTGCTTCTTCTTTAGTTTTGAAACGTTCCTTTTTCTTAATTTATTTTTCTGACTTCCTTTTCCCTTTTATTCTAATTTTATTAATTTTTCCTTATTGTTTCTGAAAAATTTTTTTGGTATTGAAATGCCTTTTTATATGTAGCCTGTTTTTTCTTGTTTCTTTTCTCCTGTGGAAAGTTATTTTTTCGAGTTTTTTCAGTTGTATTTTGTTGTTGTTTTCCCTTTCTAATCTGTTCTTGTTGTTGGATTTTTCTGTTTTAAAAGTTTTATATTTTTTGTAAAGTGTTTTTTGTTTTGTTATGTGGAATTTCTTTTTTTTAGTTTCTTTTTTGTTGTTTCTTCTTTCTTTTGAATTAGTTATTTCTTTCAAGTTCATCTTCTTTCTTGTCCGTTTCCTTTGACTTCCTTTTTCTTTTTTCTATTGAAATGTTTTTTTTAGATGCTTGAAAACGTATATCGGTCCCATTTCTTAACATTGACGCATTCGATTAATCACATTTGTAAAAAATTATCCTGGAATCAAATGGAAAAAATGTGTCAAATGAAGGTTCGTATTTCAAATTTGTATAATTAATTATTCAAGAATTTTTTTGTCAAGTTTTCAATTGATTTTTTGTATAAATTTTTTATTTCTTGTATATTTATTTTTTATCATTTTTTGAATTGATTTTTCATTCGTTTTTTAAAAATTTTTTATTATCAACTTTCTACAGTTTTTTGTTCATTGTTATCTCTTTTGTTTTTTGTTTCTCTTATTTATTTTTATTAGTTTTTTATTTTCATTTTGTTAATTCATTTTTTTCATTCTATTTATATATTTTTCCTTCCATTAGTTTTTGAAAATGTTTCTATTCATTTTTTATTCGTTTTATTTTTATATTTTTTGTCTTTCATTAATTTTATTTTATTACTTTTTTTAATTTTAATTTTTTCTTCCGTTAATCTTTATTCCTTTTTAATTTTTATTTTGTTTTTATTGTTTCTTTTTCAGTTTTTATTAATTTTCATTCCTATAATTTTGGATTTTCTGTCAATTTTTTCGAATGTTTTTATTTATTTATTATTTCTTTTATTTTTATCATTTGTTCATTTCTTTTGTTTTTTATTTGTTTATTTCACTTGTTTTTTATTTGTTTATTTCATTTGTTTTTTATTTGTTTTCTTGCTAAATTTTTATTCCTTTTCCAATAATTTTATTCATCTATTCTTTAATCCGCTGTTGTGTTTAGTTTTATTTTGTTTTTAAAATTTGCTTTTTATCTCTAATTTTTTTCGATCTTGTTTTGTTCTTCTAATTAATTTACTTTTTTATTCATTTCATTATTTCATTTTTATTTCTATTATTTTCCTGTTCGTTTTTTTTATCCTTTTTCATTTTTTTCGTTGTAATAATTTTTATTCATTTTTATTTTGTTTTTTTCTTCATTTATTTTCAATTCATTTTTATTCAATTTTTTTCGTTATTGAGTTTTCATTCATTTTTTCCTTTTAATTTCTTTATTTTATTTCTTCACTTTTTGTAGGATAAATTGCAAAACAGCAAGAGGCGAGACGTTTTGGATATAATTTCCGTTATGGAACGTGTTCTATGTTGGCCGGATAGCGAACAAAAATTTATAATTTTTAAAATTTCCGTCGACTTTTTAGCCGCTACTGTAAGTTTAACGACCTAAAATTTGCAAAAGTGAGCTAAAATTGCAATTTTTTCGGCAGAAATTTTTCAAAAATGATGACTTATCCGATTTATTGAGCGTTCAAGATCGAATATCGACGCTTCGAAATATAAATAGAAGGTAAAATATTCTATTTTTAAATTTTGGAATATTATAATTTTCAATTTTTTTAGTTTGAATTCATGTTTCAATTGTTCATTTATTTATTTTCATCCGGCGTTGATTTATTCGTATTTTAAAATTTATTTCGAAAGATTGGATGAAAATGCGAGTATTGAAGTAAATTTATCAATTTTTTCTATAAATTTTTCAAGTTTTTTGCATATTTTTCAAAATTTATATGAAAAGTTATATTTTTTTATCCCAGAACTATTCCTTTAATCTTTTGACATTTTTGATTTTCTTAAATTTTATATTTCCTCTATTTCTTTGATACTTTCATATATTTTTCAAAGTTATTGATTTTTCTCATGAATTCTTCAACTTTTTTTTACTTTTTTGACATTTTACAGAAAAATGTTCCTTCAATATTTGATATTCAATGTGCTTTAGAATTTTTCTATATTGCTGCATATTTTAGTTATTGATATTTCTTATAATTTTTATGAGTTTATGAATATTTATTTAATATTTTTAAATGCTTTAATATTTAACATTTTTATATTTTATCAATTTTTTAATACTTCCTACATATGTATTTATCAATTTTTTAATAAACATTTTGTTATAGTTTTTTAACATTTTAAATAGTTCAATAAATAATTTTTCCGATTTTTAGATGCTTTTCAGATATATTTTTCATAATTTTTTTATGTTTTGTTTAGTTATTGATTTTCCTTATTGCTTTTTCTATTTTTTGTTGGATATTTCTTTGTTTAAAATCTATAATTTTTAAAGTTTGAATTTTTCAATTTTTTTCATTTCTGTTGTCTTTAATTTTATACGAAATATTTATATAAATTACAAAAAAATTTATATTCTTTTAACATTCAAATTTATTTATTTTTTAAATTTTTTATTTCAGTATTTCTTTTCGGCGTTGAACGATGCTATCGATTTATCCATAATTTCTGGTGTCAAAGAAATGGATAATGATTTGGGCGAAAAATACCAAAAATATTTAATGGAAATTTTGGAAAAAGTATCGAACTTTTCAACATTTGATATTCAAATTTTAATTATTTTTCTATATTGACAGGAATTTCTGTACAAACTATCAGAAATGACCGAAAATGATTTGCGATTATCGTATCATACGCATTTAAAATTGGACGATCGAAACCCATTTTACATTTCTAATTGTAAATCGGTCGAAAAATATATGCAAATTTTAAATTGCAAAACTTTATTCGAAATCCGACCTTTGCGATTGGGGAAGCATTATGTGAACATAAAAGGTAAGATTCAGACATTTTTGGAAATTTTAACAAAAATTGGAGGTGATATTTTCAAAATTTCAAGAAATTTTAAAGGAGAATTTCCAGAATTTAAAAAAATGTAAAAGGTACCAAACTTTAAAAAATTGAAAAACGAATATAAATTTCCAAAAAAAAACAATTTTTGAAATTCCAAGAAATTTAATAAGAGTACTTTCAAAAAAGTATTTATAAAAATTTTCAAAATTTTCTAGCACTGAAAACGATGAGTTTGAAAACTTCAAAAAATCACTCGAAAAAATTTTCGAAGCTTCAAATAATTTAAAAAATGACATATCCAAAAATTAAAAATGATCTTCACAATTTCAAAAAATTTAAAAACATAATTTTTGAAATTGCAAACAATAAATTAAAAAATGAAGATTCCCGAAATCTGAAAAAAAATTAAAAAGATAATTTCTAAAGTTACAGAAAGAATTTTCAAAATTTTAAGAAATTTAAAAATTGACATTTTTAATTCTCAAATCATTTGAAGGCATAATTTTAAAAGAATCACAAAGCTAATTTGACAAAACATCTAAAATTTAAAAGAGATAATTCCTAAAATTAAAAAATTGTAAAAGAGAATTTTCGGAATTCCCGAAAATTTCGAATAATTTAAAAACAGACTTTTCAAAATTTCTAAGCATTTAGAAATAGAATTTTCGAAATCACATAAAAGCTAAAAAAACCTCATTTTTATAAATTAAACTATTGAAAGTCAAAGCAGTATTATGAATATTTTCATAAATTCAAAAATTTAAAAAGAGACTTTTCAAAACTTTCAAGAATTTGGAAACGAATTTTTAAAATTTCAGAAAATTAAAAGCATAATTTCTAAAATTTAAAAAAATTGAGGATTTTCAAAATTTAAATTGAAAAATATACATAAATTTTGTTACGCGTATAGATCACGTTGAAAAATATTTACAAAAAACTTTCTACAATTTGACCGCCGTCGCTTTACACGATTGGAAAACCTACGGCGAAATGAGAAAACTGGCTCAATCGAAATTCGGTTTAAATTTGTACGATCCTCGTCTACCGAGCCAAACTTTGGAGCAAGGATTAGATACGTTGGAAATTATGCGAAATATTCACATTTTTGTAGCCAATTATCGTTATAATTTGAATGATCAGGTAGAAAAAATGAAATTGATTTTTTTTTAATTTTAAAAAATTTTTTAATTCTTTTCATTTTTTCATCTCTCTAGATTTTTGTCGAAATTTCGAGCAATAACAAACATTTGAATACGTTGAATATTAAACACGTGGCCAATTCGATTAGAACGCACGGCACAGGGATTATGAATACAACGGTGAGTGGATTTAAATTGAAATTTTGATCATGCTGTAATGTGTAGAAACATTTTTTTGTCAATTAGTCAAATTGATTTTATACATTTCAAGATGCTGATTCTAGCAAAAAAAATTATTTTTGAGAAAAATTGAAATTTAGACAATGGTGGTTGAATTTGTACCTGAGTCAAGACCTCGTGCATTTCAGTACATGAGGACTAATTTTAAAACTAATTACTACAATTTTCATCGCTGAGTTTGAATTCGATATGTTAATTTCATAAAAATATGAATTTATTAAGACATTGAGGCCGAGGGTAAAGTTGGAAAAATTGAGAAATTTTCATCGTCGAAAATAATTAATAATAAATATTAAAATAAGATAATTGAAGAAAAATCAAATTCAGACTATGCTATAACGTAGCAAAATATATTTTTTTATTTCTTCGAATGATGCATGTTAATTTTTTAATTTCAACATGCTGTTTCAATTGAAAAAAATCAAATTTTGAAATTATGCAAATATCATCGAACTTTAGCCCAAGTGGTTCCGCGGGTCTCAGATTCAACCAAAAATTTTCGTCACTGAGTTTGAATTTGACATTGATTTTTCGCAAAAATATAAATTCATCGAAATTTTCGAGGGTAAAGTTGCAAAAAAATGAAAAATTTTTCTTTTTTTAAGGTGAATTATACTTATCAATTCCTGCGAAAGAAATTCTACGTCTTTTCGCAATTTTTATTCGACGATCATATTAAATCCAGATTGACCAAAGTAAATTTAATAATTTTTAATTTTACTCCAATATACTGTATCGTTTTTTAGGATTCGAGATACTATCGGGAAAATAAGGAAAAGTTGAACGGAATAGTTAAATATTGTTTCTTCGTCGAAATTGGGAATTTTGAGTCTAATTTTTTTTTCAGTTCCCTTTCGAAAGAGCGGAGAAATTTGTTAGGTCTATTAGAAAATTAGGTACGACGATTGAGGGTTATAGCTATTTGGACGAATTCCGACGATTAATTACACAGATAGGTATATAAATGTCATTTTCGCTACTTTTCTCATTTTGTTTTCTGTATTTTTCTAATTTTTCGATTGTTTAGTTTTAAAAGTCATTTTATATCAACTTTTGGGCATTCTTTAAATAATTTTTATCAGTTTTTGCTTTTTCCATCTGCATCTTGTAATTTTTGATGCAGAAAATTATTTGTCTCAATTTTTGTTTTTTTGTAGTGTTTTTTATAGTATTCATTTTTCTCATTTTCTGGATATTTTTGAACTTTCGATTTGCTTAATTTCGAAATTTATTTCCCTTTGCTTTAACTTTGTTAAGTTTTTTGTTTTTGATTTTTTCTTCTTCTTACTTTTTCTATGGAATTTTCAACAAGAAAATTTCCATATGAAAAATTCGTAGATTTCTTTTGATTTTTCGCTTTTTTCGTTCTCTTAATTTTTTTCTTGTTTAATTTACTTTTTCCTCTTATTTATTTATTTTTTTAAATTTCTTTCTTTTCCGTTCACTTATGTTTGTTTTTGCATGGATTTTTACGTGAAATTTTTTAAACTCTGTCTTGCAGTGTCGAAGAAAAATTAAATTATTCAAAATCGTTACACGGTACACAAAAAAGATTTTTTCTAATTTTTTTCTTTTAGTTTTCTTTTCTTAATGTTTCTTTCTTTTTTCTTTCTTTTTCTTTTGCATAATTTTTCGTCATAAATTAATCTATTAATTGACGAATTTTATAGATTTTGTCGTTTTTATCTTTTGTGTGTTAATTTTTTTCTTTCTGTTTACATTTTCTCTTGAATTTTTTGATTATCGATGTTTTGTTTCAAGTGAAGATTTTACATTTAAATTTAGTTAAACTTAAAATTTATACATCATGCGTTCCAAAAAAATGTCTTAAACGAGAATTTTCATGTTTTTTGCCTTCTTTTATGAATTTTCTCTTTCTTTTGTAGTATATTCCACCTTTTAATGATTTATTTTTAAAATTTGTATCATTTTGATTGATTTGTTCTTGTTTTTGGTTCTGTATTTTTAGATTTTTTGTAAATATTTTGATGTTAAATTTATCTAAAAGGCAAGAATCGAAAATGATGATTGTCGTTTACACTTGACTTGAGATTTTCCCGTTTTGGATGAATTTTGTCCGAAAACATTAATCGAAAATTAGAAATTCTATGACTTATGTTCTTTTTATTAAATTTTTTCGTATTTTTGCTTTTATGAAACTTTCTTAAATTAGTAAATAGTAAAACTTTTGTGTCCAGATATTTATCGTAAAATTCCTCCAAAAATAAATGCGTTTTTTACACTTGAGTGAAAAATTTTTGTCGTGTGAAGTTCATCTTAATCATTAGTTTTTATGGCTTTTATGTTCATTTTTCTTAAATTAGCATTATTTTTGTGTATTTAATTCAGTAGTGGTGTAAAATTTATCCAAAAATGAGTGTTCCCTACAGTTAACACAACAAAATTTTTTGTGTAAAGTTGGTCTAAAACCAGTTATTCTATGACTTTGAACAATTTCTTTTTTTGTTTTCAGGCAATGCCCTCGGCTACGTAAGATTAATTAAATCCGGCGGACAAAGATCTTGCGCCGAATCGATACAATTTTTAATCAACGACGATGACCAATGTTCGAATATTAAATTATCGTCGTTTTATCAGTTTGAAAATCAAGAAAATTTATGTTCAAAATTGCCGGCCGAAAAATTTGATTCTTTCGTCGATCACGTGACGAAAAGTTTCGCTTCTAGCGCCGAATACTTTAAAGTAAAAAATGAATTTTTCCTTCGTTTTTTAGTTCTTTTTTAAATTTTACAATTATTTTTTGTTTAGCTTTTAGTTGATGTTTTCACTGTAGAATTTCGCGATCAGAAACACATACACCTGAAAAATTTTTACGTTATAATTCCGGCATTGGTAGGAGACTTCTTTTGTATTGTTTTAGACCTTGATTGTCCATAGTTTACAAAATATATTTAGACGATCAGTTACGTGGAACATATAACGCAGTGTAAAGAACGTTTAAACAAGAAAAATTTAGACAACGCAGCGATTTCGGACGATGGATTTGCGATGGGTAGTGTAAAGTTGTTTTTTCCCGTATAAATTCTAATTTAAAGTTCGTTCATTTTCAAGGATTAGCATACATTCTCAAATTGTTGGATCAATACGTCGATTTTGATTCGTTGCAATGGTTCAAAGCTGTTAATACGAAATATAATAAGGATCAGGTAGGAAGTTTTACTGCAGCTATATCTTGCATGTAAATTGAAATTTCAAAAACTAACCTTCTTTTGTTTTACAAATTTACGGATTTTCTAGTTGAGTTTGAATTTTTTTGAGAAACGAAATTTTCGTTGAAATTTTTGTGTAAACTACGAAATGGTACAAGCTATAGCTTGAAATTTTCATTGTAAAATTTGGCTCTTTTGATGTTAGGTTCACATTTCCTTCTCAATTTTCCGAAGTGAAGCGCTTTTGCCAGTGTAACTACATACTTAGTAAATTCTTACTGTAATTTTTTCTTGTTAACCTTATCAATCTTTTTTTACTGTAGATTACATTATATGCAGGTAAGCGCTTACAAAACGTCCAGTTTGGGTAGAAAATCCAATGAAACTTCGTCGACCGACGACGAGAAATTGTTGCAAACTTTAAATCTGACCAAAAAACGTTTGGATCAATATAGCAGGGTAATTTTTCGCAAAATTTTGATCCAGGAATGATTCATTCATTTTCTTGAAAAGGAATTCGATTTATTAAATTTCGCTTTGAGATCAGCAAGAATATTCTTCAGAACTGACGTCAGCGTCGAATTAATTGCACTCGAAACGGGTTAGTAATATACAGTAACTGTGTGTTTTGTTTGACGGAAATTATAAACTTGCAAAAATCACTGATTTTGGGCACATCAGGAGAAAAATTGTAGAAGTTTACAGCATTCATTATTAAGTCTTTTCCTTGCAATTTTTCGTGTTTAGGCGAAAAATCTTCGAGCGAAAAAAGTTTCATTGCGAGCTTGAATTGATCTTCGATCGATAAACTCCCCAATATTGTCGCATTATCTGTTATTTATATCATTTATGGGTGTGCTCGAATTTTTTTACTATAGCTTCGCCGGGCTCACGTGCGTACGTGTGTTTTTAATCAGAAGTACATATGCTCACGCAAATCTCTAACCAAATAGGGTAAGTACTGTAGTAAATCAGTTAAAATAAAAATTTCCGTTTCTTCTATTTCTATCATCGACTGCATCAGGGTTTTTTTGCACAGGCCCACATACCTGTACTTGTGGGGACCCCCCCAGCGTTTTTTTTGTGCACGGACATTTGTGCCAATTGGCACAAGAGGCCAAAAAATTTGTGCCAATGGCACAAAAAATTTTTTTTTACTAGAGACATACTGAAAACTACGGAAAAGTTTGATAAAAAGTAATTGTTTAACACATTAATTTTTTGTAAAAATCGTGCCCAACCCATTTTTTAGCTAACCATGTCAGTGAAAAGAGAAAAAACTGTGCAACAAAGTAGTTTACGAAATCACTGCCCCCCCCCCAACTTGGCCAACCCTGTACCCAAAATCATCCAACCCCCCCCCCAGTTTGGAAAAAAATAGAAAAATTTGCAAAAAAGTGTATGTTTTTTGGCCTTTTTTGGGAAAAATTTCGACTTTTTTCTACCCCCCCCCCTCCAACTGGTCGGAGGTCTTACACGTATGCGGGCCCATACCTGTACTTGGGGGGACCCCCTCCCCCAACTTGGCCAACCATATACCAACCCCCCCCCCCCCCCCCCCCAGTTTGGAAAAAATTGTTTTTCGGCCTTTTTTGGGAAAAATTTCGACATTTTTCGACCCCCCCTCCCCCCAAATTTCGGATTTACCCCCCCCCCCCCAACCATACCTGTAAGCAGGGTTGGCAAGACCTGGGTTTTTGGGTTTTTGGGTTTTAGGGTTTTTCTGGGTTTTTCTGGGTGCATTTTTTTGACAAAATTTGGGTTTTTGGGTTTTTCTTAATTCTTTTAGAATGAGGATTTCATCGTTAATTTGAGGATTTCATCGTTAATTTCCCTGTGGCAAATCCAGAACGAGATTGAGGATTTCATCGTTGATTTCCCTGTGGCAAATCCAGAACTAGCTGACCAAAAAAGTGCTGTGTATCAAGAATTGACGCAATACATGATTGAGGCAAAATTACAAAAACAAAATAACTCATTTCGCTACCAGACCAGATGCTCGTCAAAAAGAAAAAGTCTGTCCTTGAGTATTGGCTCACAGATGGAGCTGACTGGCCGCTGGTGCAACGAATCGCTCTGAAGGTACACATAGATAACATGTTATTTGTTTCAATGTATTACATGTATAAAAAGTTAATTGAGGTTTTTTCGCTCGTTGTCTCTACCACATCTTCGGAAAGAAACTTCTCTACCTTTGGCTTCATACATTCCAAGCTGCGAAATCAAATGTTGACGGAAACAGTGCGCAAACTGGTATTCGTTAAGACAAACTTTGGGCTGCTAGAAAGTTCCCGTGACTGTGAATCTGATGAAGTGAGCGAAGCCGAAGCGTGAAATTTGATTTCCGTAATTTTCAATTTTTTAAAATGACATTTCAATTTTTAGTGTTTAGATCATGCAATAAAAAATTCAATAAACAGCCAATCGTTTTAATGAGCCAAATCGATAAAATCGTTGTGCAATGTGCAGTCGCGTGACTCGTGTAAATATGTTACAACCAAATGTATAGTCAGTCTTGAACACTGTTCAGCAATTTAATACACTTTATACGTTAAAAATAACATTCTCATATATATTTTAAGTAAAATGATCATTCATTAGTACAAAACTGGAACAAAAACCCTAGAAAAACCCACCAAAAACCCAGAAAAACCCACCAAAAACCCAGAAAAACCCAGAAAAACCCACCCAAAAACCCAAAAACCCAAAAATGAAGATTTCAAAAACTGGGTTTTTGCCAACCCTGCCTGTAAGACCTCCGACCAGTTGGGGGGGGGGGGGGGGGGGTAGGAAAAAGTCGAAATTTTTCCCAAAAAAGGCCAAAAAACATACACTTTTTGACAAATTTTTTTAATTTTTTCCCAACTGGGGGGGGGGGGGAAATGATTTTGGGTATAGGGTTGGCCGAGTTGGGGGGGGGGGTCCCCCCCCCCCAACCCCCCCAAGTACAGGTATGCCCCCAACTGGTCGGACCTCTTACAGGTATGCACAGGCCAGGTTGCAGTGTGCAACTTGAGGGAAAGTTTTGGTTGCTCACTTTAAAATCGATAAATTTGCTAATCGGAAAAACAATCCCAAACTAGTTTTCTTGAATTTCATTCGATCCGCGTCGGTTTTAGGAATTTAAAACCTAATTTTCTGAGTTTTGGAGATAAAATGAAAAGATTAATATAACTAGACTAGAGTAATTTATCCGGCGCCTAGCGCCGGAAATTTTGCCTAAATTTCAATATTTTAGAACGCTGGAAAATGAATCTATCTTTTATTTCCCAGACAGAAGATTTGATTTCTCAGTGAATTTTATGAATTTTCAGTCGGACAAACTGAAATTCAAAAACTAGGCAAGCGACCAAGTATTTGAATCTTTTAACCGGCAAGATTTTCTAGCGTTGTCTTACACTCAAAATGTTTTAATCACATGAAGGTCAACATTTTTATGAAGATCGTAAAAAATTTTTGGGAAAATGACCGAGAAAAATGTTAGTTTTCATAAAATTCGTCGGAAAACAACTTACAGGATGATCAAACCATTATCCAGATTATGTTGATAATTAGAACCTACAAGCATTAACTAGAATGACATTTTGCAACCGCGCACTAGAATAATACAAAAAATTATAAATGAATTGGAGCGCCGGAAAATTTTCACTTTTTCCCATTTTAGAACGCATAAAAATGCATCTCCGGACAGAAAATCCTATAACCTAATCGAGAGATCAGTCAGGCCTCAAGTTGCACTGTGCAACTTGGTAGAAAAAATTTGGTTGCACAGCCCCAAATTTGGTTGCTGTATGCAAAAAAAACCCTGATCGACTGTTTTTTTCACGGAGATCTTTTCGCCATGACATTTTTTTCGCGTAAAATGCAATCATATGCATTTTAAGCTATTCAGAATGTAATCATGTCATGTTTCAGCAATCTGCAGTCATTAATTTACTAAACATTAAGCAAAAGCAAATTTTTGATTTTTGCAAGTCAGATCACTGTTTCTTTCCACATTTGCACTATAACGTGAAGAAAAATTTGGGGTTTTCATATTGAAAAGATGAATTTTTGTGCATTTCAGGAGGTCCAAATCTCAAAATTTTCCGGCGCTTCGCGCTGGTTATTACATTACTAATCATTATCATACCTGTACTTGGGGGGGACCCGCCCCAACTTGGCCAACCATGTACCCAAATTCATCTAACCCCCCCCCCCCCAACCCCCTCCCCAGTTTGGAAAAAATTAAAAAAATTTGCAAAAAAGTGTATGTTTTTTGGCCTTTTTTGGGAAAAATTTCGACTTCTTTCTACCCCCTCGAAATTTCGGGTTTCCCCCCCCCCAACTGGTCGGAGGTCTTACAGGTATGATCATTATTATTTATTACCAAGCTCAGGCGCGGCTTTCAACGTGTCTACCTGCACTTACCATTTAATCTTTAATAGTTTTCACCATCTTAAACGTATTATTTTATGTTTATTGGGCAATTTTGCATATTATATCTTTATATTCAATGAAGATGCGCATTTTTTTCCTCCATAGATTTTTTAAGAAAGATCAACACGTCAACTTTCTCAACTTTTCGAAGCGTCTGTTCGTTTTTTAACGTAAATTGAATTCAAAAGCTTCATGGAAGTATTTTTGAGAAATTTCTACCCTTCTGACTCATAGCTTTTCGGCCAAATTTATGAAAGGTTACGAACAAATTGATGGTTTTAAAATTTTTCGAATGATATATAAATTACGATTTATAAACACAAAATTTAATTTTTGAGATATACGTTCAGAATGATTATCAGAATGCTTTAAAAGCTCGAAAACACTTGAATAAAGCGTTTATAAGCATTTTCAAGCGAAAAAACGAGGATTTTAAAACGAAAAAAAATTTTTTTCCACACGTGGAAAAAAATTTTGACCCTTTCCCACATTTGTGGAAAAGAGTTCGTGGGGAAAAAAACAGTGAGTCAGATTAACAAATTATGAAATATTTTTAAAACTATACCTGTTGTAATTGGCGGGGGGTACCCCGACTTGGTCAACCCTATACCGAACCCCCTCCCAACGAAAAATAGGAAAAAAGTGGCTTTTTTGACCCTTCTTTCCTGAAAATTTTCGAAATTTTTTAGATTTTTTTGGGTTTTTTTGGCCCCCCTCCCTAAAATTTTGGAAATTTCGGGACCCCCAACCCAAAATTTGTGGTCCCCCAACTTATCGGACCTCTTACAGGTATGTTTAAAACTATTTGTTTTACAATACAAATTATCCAATTATCATCTGTGGCACCGAAACACCGAAAATTTTTCTGAAAGTTGCGTTTTTCTGCTACAAGAATAAATTTAAAACGTCCAAATGCTGAAATTTTCCGGTGCATTGCGCATTTCCGCATTTCGAGTACTTACCTAAATTCTCATACTTCTAGGACCTCCAGTCGACTAAGACGGGGGGGGGGGGGGTTCAATCCAAATTTGTGGCATGGAGGTACATATTTTGACCTAAATCTTGGGGATATCAAAATACTCGAAAAATAGCCTAAAGTTCCGACGGTGTTTTCTTAAAAAGATATAAAATGTCATTTTTTGTCCAATTTTTTTGAGTTGAGAGAGTGTCCCATCATTATCATTTGGTATTAAGTTGAACCGAGTTGGGTGTAGGGTCCATTTGGGACGTCCGCCCAAGTTTGTGGGAGATTCTGCCCGAACACAGGCATGAAAATTCTATCTAAAACTAGTGTTTGTATGGAAATCGAACAAATTTCAAAGTCGAAGATGTTAAAAATCTAGAATTAGACCGATCCCTTACATTTTTGAATTTTAACGTATAAGGCTGCAGAAACATGTTTTTTTAAAGTGTTTGGTTAATGTGCTGCTTTTTGAGTTATTTTCACTCGAAAATACGCCAAAAGCTACAATGTTTTGTTCAAGTATGACCCTGACAAAAAATGAGCTGGTAAATGGGAAAAATCACGTGGAAAAGGTCCAGAAACCTAGCATCGGCTTGCTAGACATGATTTTTTTCGCCGAAATTGCTCTAGAAATCTAATCTTTTACTTGATTCAATAATGCTGTTCGAAATTTTTTCTGTCGTATTTTTTCATGGTAAAAAGTCCCCACATGAAAATTTTCTGACATCGGTTCTGCGAAAATCGTTTTTTCAAAATTTCCCTCTTTTTAAACCCATAATTTTTTTATTTTTAGTCTTTCATCAATGATCTATCCGAAATTCGCTTCAATTGGTCGATTATCGAATCAATTAATAATGATAATTTTTCTAATAACTTGCGCACCATTTTTATCGATCGAATGTCATAAAATTTTTACAAATATTTTCGATTCGTTCGAATCGCGTTATTCTACGTTTAGTCATTCCGAAAAGGAAATTATGCGTTTCGAAGCTAAACGAATGTTCGAATTCGCCTACGATAATTATATGTTGCATGCTTTCCCTTTGGACGAATTAGATCCTATTCATTGCACGTAGGTTTAAATTTTTGTAAATTCTATAATTTTAAATTTTTATTGTAGATTTTTTTGGGTTTTTCTCTCTTCAATGCAGCCGATCTCACAAATTCAGCTAGCGACAATTTCATGATTCGATTTTAGGAATTTTCCTTGCGAAATTGGAAATTTGAATTTTTTTCCTTCGATGCGTGAGGTTTAAACTCTAGTACAAATTTAGTCAGGGTTTAATAAATTTTATCTATTTTAAAAAAAGAACCGTTTTTCTAAAATCTGCACTCTAAAATTTACGAAATGAGTCGAATAATTAAAAAAACTTTTTTCTCAGAGGTCGAGGCCCGGATTACGACGACGCTTCAAATATCAATATAAACGACGTTTTAGGCGATTATAGTTTAGGATTGATCGACAGTCTTACAACTTTGATCGTTATGCGGAATCGTACCGAATTCATTCGTGCTATTGAAAATGTTATGGAATTTGTCAGTTTTGATCGCGATAATACCGTTCAGGTTTTCGAAGCTACAATCAGGTAAAAAAAGGTATGTTCTATAAGTATTAAAAATACCCTTTTTTGTCGAAGTTTTTTAAATTTTCAATTGTTTGATGAAAAAAATTAATTTGTTCAAAATTTCAAACTTTTTTCCAACTTTAAACTTGTTTCTTGTAAACTTTAAAAACAATGTTTTTCTAAGTTCTTAGTTAAAAAATGACTTTTCGTTTTTCCTTTTTAAACTCTATTAGCTGGACCACTCGAAAAAATGGATTTTTTGTCTGAGAAACCAACCCAATATGTATTTATTGCCAAGGAATTACATGTTTTCCGAAAATAACCATTTTCTTTTATAAGTCCTCATATCTGACCGTTTTTCACCCAAAAATTCCACCGAGAAATTTTTGATCGTTTTATAAAAAGGAATTGACATTTCCAGCCGTTTTTGTTTCAAAAAATACTATTTTATACAAAAAAACTTGTCATTTTAAATTTTTTTTGTTCAGAAATATCCGTTTCTCAGAAAAAAATTGAGATTGTTGCTTTTTTTTTCCGTTCAAAAATATTCATTTTGTAACAAAAACAGTATTTTTGAACTATTTTTTAGCAAACATGAAAATTTTCTGCAAAAAATTGACATAATTCGACTGTTTTCTGATCTGAAATAATCATTTCTGATCTGAAATAATCATTTCTACCAAAAGTTGACATCTTTGGAACTTTTTTCCTCAATAAGGGCTTTGTTGTATATATCTAGCTCTGTTTTTGTCGCTTTTTTTTGTTCGAAAATGATTTATGGCTTTTTTGAACTGTTTTTTTTTCTGCCAAAAATGATACCTATACTGTTTTTCAATGACGATTTTCTACCAAACCAGTGTCATTATTGACATTTTATCCAAAAATGATTATTTTTTTCTAGAAAACTGACAATTTTTCCTGTTCAAAAAAAGCCATCTCATACCAAAACATTACATCTTTAATGGTCATGAATGAATAAAGATTTTCTAACAAAAGCTGTCATATGTCATCGTTCTTCGTCGGAAAATGACCATTTTCTATAAGAATATGACATTTTTCACCGTCTTTTGTTGAAAAATAACCTTTTTTCTACTAAAATATTTCCATTTTGGATGAGGTTTCCAGCCGTATGTGGAATTTTTCAACATATTTACGATCTTTTTTCCCAGAGTTCTAGGTGCCCTATTATCGGCTCATTTGATAATCACTGATCCAAATCAACTTTTGGGAAATTTTGAAGTGCCCAATTATGACAATCAATTGTTGACCATGGCGCACGATTTAGCCAATCGACTATTGCCGGCGTTCGAAAATACAAAAACCGGCCTACCGTATCCGAGAGTAGGACTTTTGTAAAGCGGATTTTCAACGTTGTGAATTACAAAAAGTAAACTTTTTCAGGTGAATTTAGTTCGAGGAGTTATAGCCGGTACGTTGAACGAAACTTGTACGTCGGGCGCCGGTAGCCTTCTTCTAGAATTCGGTGTTCTTTCTCGACTTTTAAACGACCCGGTTTACGAAAATTTGGCTCGACGAACTAATAGGTTAGAATTTGTAGTTAAATTCATAAAATTGTCATCATTTTTTTTAAATAATCAATAATTCGGAACTGAAAATGTACAAAAATGGCATTCTTTGGAAAAAGTGGCAGGTTGACTGAGTAGCTCAAAAATTTGAAACATTTTAATTCTTACTATAGCAATGAGTCAATTCTGAACAAAAAACTGTTGAAAAATTGATCTTTGCTAAAAAATAATTGTTTATGGACAAAAAACTGTTCCAAACTTCAATATTCTTGGAAGAAAATTCTCATTTCTAAACGATAAAACGCACATTTTCGCTAGAATAAAGTCATTTCTGGAGGAAAATGTTAATTTATGGTTAGAAGTGGACATTTTTGGACGCCAAAAAATAGATTTTTGGTAGTAATGAACAAAAAACTGTTCAAAATGTCAATTTTTTGGACGCGAAATATAGTTCCCGAGCAACAACTGTCAGAAGTATCATTTTTTGTGTAAAATGGTCATTTCTGAAGGAGAATTGGTCTAAAATATCAAATTTAATCATTTTAGAAAAATAACCGTCAAAAATTTCACCTTTTTGATTTAAAAAATGGGTATTTTAAGCCAAAGATGTCGTTTTCTAGTAGAAAAATTGTCGTTTTTAGTAGAAAATGGCTCTTTTCGAACAGAAAAACTGTAAAAATGTATTTTTTAGAAAATATCAGCTCAAAATATTTATCTTTTGGTTGGAAATGATCGTTTTCAAACAACATAATGAAAAGGATAGATTCTTTTGTCATTTTTCAACGGAAAATGATCAGAAATGCCTATTTTTGTAGAAAATGGTCATTTTTGAACAAAAAGCGGATCAAAGCGTCAAATTTTCTTGGTAGAAGGTAGTCTAGTCATTTTTGAACAGAGAACCGTCGAAAATGTAAATTTTGTGGTTGAAATAGTCAATTTTTAAATAAAAACTGTCAAAAAGTTCAATTAGTAGGAAATGGTCGTTCCTGAATGAAAATGTCAATTTATGATGGAAGGTTCATTTTTGTACAAAATACCGTTAAAAATCGAGTTTTGTAGAAAATGATGATTTTTGAACGAAACTCGATCAAAAATGTCAATTTGACGGTATAAAATAGTCATTTTTGAAAGAAACGATCAAAAATGTCAACTTTTTGTTATTAAATTTTTGAACGAAAAACATCAAAAACGACATATCTTGGTAGAGTTTTTGAACAAAAACGGTCATGTTAATTTGATAAAAGTCAAAATGTCAATTTTTTGGCAGAAAATGTTTCTTTTGAATAGAAAACGATGAAAAATGTCATTTTTGAAGAAAAATCGGTCAAAAATTTTAGTCTCTCGATAGAAAAAAGATGATTTGAAAACGAACAAAAATGGCATTTTGGTTAAAAATAATACAGTAGATCGTAGTAGTAATATCTTTTTTTGAAAAATTGGTCATTTTTGACAGAAAAAATTGTCCAAAATCCATACGAATTTTCGCACTTTTAGGTTGAACTTCTAATAATCTTTTTTTTCGAGGATATTATGGAAACTCAGGGACAAAACTACGGGGCTGTTGGGAAACGTGGTGGATATACAAACCGGTGAATGGGTCGGCGTGCTGAGCGGCCTCGGAGCCGGTTTGGATTCATTTTTCGAATATTTATTCAAGGTAAAGATAATGAAACGTTTTCTCTCTGTAAATATTTCAAAATTGGCACAGTAATCAATTATCTACTTTACAATATAATTTTTAAAACTTGCTTTTTTACTCTTTAGTGTAAATATTTTGAAAAATATAAAAGTTTGAATCATTATATCCTGATTTACGCCATTATCTTCAAAACTGAAGTTTTTATGTTTTTTCTTGCTCTATAGATTTTGAAAATTATCAAAATTTACACTTTGCACTATTTTTTGGAACTTGCATTTCCATATTTGTTTACTGTAAATATTCTAAAAAATATAAAAAATTACACAAAACATTTTACTACTTTACATTATTATTTTCAAAACTGACGTGGTTATGTTTTTTGTTTTTTTATATTTTCCGAAACATGTAAAAATTAACAAAATAGCATTCTAGTTTCAGACTAATATTTTCAAAACTTGCGTTTTATGTTTATAGGCTTATATTTTATTCGGCGAATCGCACGATTTCGAAATGTTCAATAGTTCGTATACGAAAATTAAAGAATTTCTACGTAGGGGGTACAAAGCTTACATTTTTTACACAATTTTCCTTACTTAATGTTTTTTTTTGTATGTAGAAGATCGGAATGTAACGCGGGTTTCGGCGATCATCCGACCTACGTCAACGTTCACATGAACGACGGAACTACGGCCAATACGTGGATCGATTCTTTACAAGCGTCGTTCGCCGGTGTTCAAGTATACGTGGAAAAAATTTTTTATCGATTTTTCTCGTGACGTCATTTTATATGACGTTAAGCTTATTAAATTTATGACGTCATCGCAAATCACTCTGTTGGAACGATACGCTTTATGATGTAGAAAATTAGTTTTTCTGTAGATTTGAAAATATTTTCTACTTCAAAATTCAAATTTTGTTAATGACAATAATTTTAATAATTTTGTAAATTGGATTATATTCTTTGTTCTAAGATTCGAATTTTACAATTCTCAAATATCAGATTTCATAGATCCAACGTTTTTTTTTTTTGATTTCAATTCGTGTCTAAACCTACATAAATTTCGAAAGATTTTTAAATTTGAGAATTTTTCGTTTCCAAGATTCAAATTTTACACATTATTAAATTTAAATGTAACAAATTTATATTCGTTTTTGAATCTTGAAAAATTTTGTAAATTTAAAAATGTATTTTTATTCAAGATTTAAATTTTACAATTTTGTACATTCGAATAATTTTATAAATTTGAATATAGTCGAATTCACAAAAACGGTGAAAAATTTTGTAAATTTGAAAACCATCGTTTCAAGATAAAAATTTTGTAAATTCGAATGCGTATCTAAATTTGAGGCAATTTAAAAATAATTTTTTCTAGATGATTAAAATCTGGAAATTTTATAAGTTCGAATATTGTAAGTTTTTATTTTTATCTGGATTTATGGAAATTTCACAAAGAAAGTTTTATTAATTTGAAAATGTTTTTCGTCTCAAAACTAAAATTTCTAGATTTGCACATTTAAAAATTGCTTTTTTATTTTGATATCTAATTTTTGAAGTTTACAAATTCAAATTTCTCAATTTTAGAAGTTCATATTTTAAAGTTTCGCAAATTAACATCAGAATTGGGGTCGAATTCACAAAAAAAATTTAAAATGTTTTTTCACTGTTTCAAGGTTAAAACTTCTCAATTTTTCTTGTAATTATGCAAAAATTTAGTTCCTGTAAATTTAAATTCACGTGTTTGAAAAAAATTTTTGATTTTGAAATTTGTTTCAATAACCAAACTTTACAGCTTTTTTAAAATTCCATTTTTCAGATTCTTTCCGGCGATGTAGAAGAAGCTGTATGCCAGCACGCACTATATTACGGTATATGGAAAAAATACGGCGTCTTACCCGAAAGATACAATTGGCATTTAAAGTTTTCATTTTTTTAGAATTTGTTCAATTTAAATTCAAATTTTAAAATTTTTCACAGTGCTCCGGACGTTCTTTTCTACCCGTTGAGGCCGGAATTCGCCGAATCTACGTATTTATTGTATATGGCGACGAAAAATCCCTTTTATTTACACGTTGGTCGAGAAATTATCGAAAATTTAAATCGATATACAAAAGTTGAGTAAGTTGCAAAGACCACTTTTTGGGAAACATTTATTTCATTGTAAATTTTTCAATATTTTTTTATTTTCATTTTTTAACTTTTTCAAATTTTTTTGTTTCTCTGAAATCATTTGGGGACTTCATTTTTGTCTATTTTTTAATTTTTTCATATTTAATTCTTTTTTCATTATTGTTCTTTCTTTTTTAATGAATTTTGTGCTTTCTCTAATTTTTAGTTTTATCTTTGTTTATTTTTTAGTTTATCTCACTTATCTTTATAGTTTTTTGGTTCTTTCTTGTTTTTCTCATTTTATCTTTGTGTGAAAAATGATGTGTTTTTAGAATTGTGTCTTTTCTGTTCCCCAAAATTCGCAACTTTCTTCATATTCTTCGCATTATTGTTCTCTCCTTTTGAAATTTAATTTCTGTACTTTTTCGCTTTCTTTTTCTGTTTTTTTTCTTTAATTTTTTAGTTTTTGCCGTTTTTTCTGTTTTATTATGAGAAAATTTTGTGTCTTCATTTTTTTCTACTATTGTTCTTTTCATACTTTCTTAATTTCTGTTATTTTTCGTTTTCGTTTTGTTCTTTTTTATTTTTTTCATTTTAGTTTTGTTGTTTTTTATTCTTCTTCCTTTTTGAGGAAATTTTTTATTTTGTTTCTTCTTTGTCATTGCAACTTTTTTTGAAGGTGCGGTTACGCCACCGTTCATAACGTAAACGATAAAAGTCTCGAAGATAGAATGGAAAGTTTTTTCCTCAGCGAAACTTGCAAATATCTATATTTGGTAAGTTTGGCTCTTTTTTTGTAGAAAAATGCGAATTTTTCAGTTTAAAATGTTACAAAGCAATCGCGAATATTTTTTCGCAGCTTTTTGACGAAGAAAATCCCGTCAATTTAAATTACGCTAAATTAGTATTTACAACGGAAGGTCATATTTTGCCGGTGAGCGAACGATTTAGGCGCCGAAAATTGACGGAGAATGCTGAATTATCGCCCAAAAATGAAAAAAATGATCGATTTAAAAAACATTGGATTAGGCCGAGTTCTAGACGAGAAGAAGAAGAAAATTTAAATTATAAAAAAGTTGTAAATATTGATGACAGTATTTTTCATACTGTATTTTCAACGTCGTCCAATGCGGAAAAGACTGTAAATTCGACGAAAGAAATGCAATGTCAAGCTGTGCCTTACGAAAATCGTTTCACTTTACCTCTGGATAGCTTATACCTGCAGCAACTTTACGCATCTATCGGTTTGGAGAACAGTTTGTAAAATTTTTTAACATACCGTTGACGGTTTAAAATTCCACATATTATAAAAACGGCAATTTTTGTGTATAATGATTAATATTCGGATTTTTGATCCAAAAAATGTCATTTTTTGGAAAATTTTGTGATCAGTAGACTTTAAAAATCAGAAAACACGTAAGCTTGTTTTGTTTTAAAGTGGTTTGATCTCAAGAATTACACTAGAAATGGCCGATTCCGGTTTTTGGCTAGTCTTCCGTATCTTTGGTGTTGATCGAATACGCTTTGTTGTGAAATTTCTAGTATATCTTATGGGTCTTTAATTTATGTGCTATCTTTTGTTGCAACGATTTGTATGTATTTTCAGAGTTTATACAAAGTTTAATAAATTAAAGTTTTTTCTACGAAAATGCTTCATCAATTTGAATTCGTGATCTTCATTCGCTTATTAGTTGAATTTTTTGTACTTTAATAATAGCTGATAGTGTCTGAACAGATTTCAAGAAGTAAAATGTGTTTTTGTGATACTTGAGTCCATTTTCATTTCATCTGAAAATGGCTGATTTGAACTAAGTTATCAAATAAATAATCATTTTTCGACCTCATTTGCATATTAGCTCAAATTTTTCTCACGTAAGGTAGATGAACTGAACCATACATTCAATTCTAATATTCGACCTGATTTGCATACTAAGTTGAAATTTTTCTCAGGGTAATGTTGATGCTTTAGTAGCCAAATTGAGCCACGTCACAAGTGATGTTTGACCTCACTTACACGTTAACTGAAATTTTTCTCACAAAAGTTTGTTTGCTCAGATGGCCAACCTGAACTTGTACGAAAAAGATACTTATCAACTGCATTTTCATTTTAGACCTTATTCGCATATTAGCTGAAATTTTTTCACAGTAGAGTTTGTGCTTAAGTGGCTGAATCGAACCGTGTTACATCGACGCTGTATCATCAGGTTTCGATCTCATTTGCATATTAATTAGCAGAAAATTTTCTCGCATAAAAAGTGACTGAATTGCTACATGAACTGCATTGTCATTCGACCTCAATAACATGTTAGCCGTGGATTGAACCAATGGGTGAATAAATTTAAACAATTTTTTCGCATGAAAAGGATACAACAAATGCATGGTCATATTCGACACCATTGGCGTGTTAGGTCTCCGTGATCGGTTGCTGAAACGTCCCGATGACTTGATGGTATTAGTGGATGAATCGCTATAGACCCGGCTAGAATAATCACAATACGGTGGAATAGACCTTAAACCCGTACGAATGATGTTTCACGATCAGGAAGGGTTGGAATTAATTTGCTGCTGTATTAAAACCTAGAAAACCTAAAAAACCAAAAGTTTTTTTGAGGGGCTCTCGAGCCTTAACTGCCTGTCAACTTCAGACTGTGAAACGGTCATTCAGTGCCGATTCTCCGATGGTGTCAGTGAAGCTGACGTGACCTATGTCAGCGACTACATTGATTTAGTCACTATTCAATTTTCTGACTTCTGTTGTAGTGCTACTTGATTTTGTGTTATTTGCCTGGTAACTTCATTTGAAATAAGAAGCGTGAATTGTGTCACTTTAGCCACCATGATTCATTCCAGGCAGTGAGTCGTTATAGCCACTAAAAGTATGATATTTTGAAACAACTATGATTACTTGTATTTTGCATCATCCGAGAGGCTCTCGAGTCTTTGCTTGATAAATTAACTTACTAGTAGCTTTAATTCTGTCCCAGTTCAGCCACCGTCGTGTAAGTTTAGCCGCCGTAAATCATTCCAGCCACTGAGTCGATTTAGCCACCAAAAATACAGTCGTTTTCTAATAGTCTAAGTCTAAGATCAACTGCTTTTTCTTTCCCATCTGCCAAAATTATGTAAAAATAACGGTACAATAGCTTGTTTTTTGGAAGTAGAAAGTAAGTACTTGTTTCTGCTGTTGGCAATTTTGTGATCTCACAATTTTTTGAGTAAAAAGTCTTGCACTCTGCTACAAATATGTTACGTCATTTTTTGTCATTTTTATAAAAATAGATTTTAAGTTTTCGTCATTTCTGAAAAACGTATCAGCATCAAAATTTCAAAAACAGGTTTCAGAGTCGCTTATTTTCCTTTTTCATCTCGCTCAAAATAGAAAAATTGAGTTTTCTTCAAAACATGAAATTATTGAATATATTTTCTCTAGCTTTGTTTTTCTCGATTGTAAGTGACATTTTTAATTTTTTCAGTCAACACAATGAAATATAATAATTTTACAGGTTTTTCTATTTCACGTCGACACTCGAAAAAACGGACGAGATGGACCTATGCGTATGATTGAAATATCTTCTTAAAACTGACTATGACCATGTACAGCACAGAAATTGTAGAGTATGAGACCCAATTTTTTTCAGAAGTGGTGCTCAAAAGAGTCAAAATGGATCACAATTATTTAAAACTTTGTTTTTAGATGTTTTTATTTGATAAAAAATAATTTTGAACATTTTAATGCGTAATTTCGAAGTCTTATTTTTCAAAGAAAATATTTTAGAATCATATTTTGTTTGAAAACCTTTGTTTGCAACATTTATTTAGAAAAAAATTACTTTTCTACAAATATTTTCGTCTACAAAAAAAAACTTAAAAAAAAAGAAAATTGTGGTGTGGATTAGCCAGGTTTCTGCCCAGGCTCTGCCACCACATCCCTTCTACGATCCTACAATTTTTTGACTTTTTATAGGGGCTAGACGTTTCGTTAGGGTTGGTAGCCGTTGCGTGCTATATTCTGCGAGAGCGCAGCTTGGGTATCGTAGTGGATCAGTGTACAAGGATGATCGGTGTAGTAAAAAAGGTAGTCAGGAATTGACTTTAACGCACGGAGTTTTAGCTAAAGTCAGACTTCTTTGTTCAGAACTGTCAAATTTTTTATCCGAGGTAATAAATCTAAAGGTTACTGGCAGCTTGAGCCCTCAGTAAAATTGACCAACCAGATTCAAGCGAACCCGCTCAGAAAAATTGACTTGGTTGGTTTTGGAGTCCGAAAAACTGTTGCAGATCGTAAGCTTTTTTAGGCTCGCCTTTCAGACACCAGAATCTACCAGAAATGTGAATCTGTCGTCTGTATTTGCAATCGTCTATCAAACACAATCTATGTATTTTCTGCATCTGCAGGTGGATTCTCCAATTCAGTCATACCTGGATTCAAGCTGGTCCTGCTCATCAAAATTGACCAATCAGATTCAAGCAGTCCCCACTCATGCCGATAAGAATTAACAGAGCCCTAGGGATGTGGTAAAGTGTGTAACACTGGTTCACTGTATCAACCTAGTGCAGGGCTCACAAGGATAGAAAATTTTCCGAACTAGCAGCCCAGTTCGATTCCTTCTGGTTCAAATTTGACAATTTCTAGTCCATTTAAACGCGGCGTTTTGTTTAATTAAAAAAATTAAATAAAATTTATTCTGTTTTGTATCATTCTTTAAATGTCATTCGACATTTTTGTTAAAGTTTTCAAATCAATAATTTTTTCTAAATTTTTTTTATGAATTAAAAAAGCCAACTTTCTGGTAGAATTTATTTTCCCAGTGATCCGTCACGTTTTCAGCAAAAAATTTGATGTTTGATTGAATAATGTTTCCAATTTTTCCCGTAAATCGAGTCGTTTTTTACTTTTGGCGATCAAAAAGCACATTTAAACGTAAATGTGAGTATAAAAAGACGAAAATTATCCCTCTAGAACTGAGATTAATGATCAAAAATCGGCCGAGTTACAACTTTGCCGGCTAGTTCGATATTCAAAAATCTTCAAAAAGTCAGCCTACCACCTGTACAAATCAAGGCTTAACACAATTTTGCAGCATTCTAGCTTAAATTGCCCAAAAAAGTTCACTTAGGGCAAAAACTGCACTTAATTTGGTACATGGGGAATTTCGACTACCTCCAGTTTGCGGCCTCGCATTCAGCCATATTTTGGCGTTTGTACCTCATCATTTCGAAAAAGCTGACGTCCTGAATAGCTATAAATTTCTAGATTGAGCTGCTCTATCCTGGAGCGAACGGACTGCCAGCATGAAGCGGTAGTCTGTATCAAACACATAAAATTGAGACAAACTATTTCCCAAATCACTAAACCTTCAGTTTACCAAGTTGAATAAGCACCTATTTTTAGTTCATGAATCGCCTCATAAACAGTAGTCATTATGAGCTCATTGATCTTTTCCTGTGGGCAAAATCCTGTTGTATCCGTCGATTTCAGGTAATTTCGTAATTTCATGTTGATTTTGGAAAGACACCTGCAGGTATGCACCCAACCAAATGTAGCGGGCTAATTCCAAGGTAATTACTGTAGGTTCCAGGTGTGTCTGTGAGTTTTTATTCAGTATTAGTCAGTCACTGCTCCTGCTGCCTTTAGTTTTGTTTTAGTCTGCACGAAAGCTTTCTCTATTAATGAATCTGTCATTTGACATTACAATGTTTATCCGTGTTTGACACAAGTAGACTTCATGGATTTTTTCCATCAGTTGTTTTCCATCATCAATTTAAATGCCCCTGCCCCTCTCTGAAAATTCATGTCTTCATTGTATTTATAGCCGAACTCATTAAACATAAAAAAGATGTACATCCGAAGAAGTCTGCCGAAGCAAAGCAGAGAAGTTCAGCTGGTGAAATTGGGGAACAGATGAAAGGCAGCAGAAGATTTTTTCAGGAAGTAACAAAGAATTCAGCTACGAAACAGGCCACATTGAAGAATACAGGTAGGATTTCAGAGGACAGAGGCTGCTTTTTGCAGTTCCATTTAGTGGGTCGATAGGGGCAAAATATTCACATTGCAAATGTAATGGATACCCTGATAATCAGTGATCAAGCACCTCAGTCATCAGTCCAAAAAGTAAAGTTGTTTATCATAACATTTTCAACACTTTGCTTACTACTGATACTTCTACGACTATAGTCTGTGTTTTAAACGCTGTTTTTATGGTATGAACTGAAAGCAAGTATTTTATGCTACGCAATATATGATTTTAGTATCCCAGTCAGCATGGAATTTTTTCGAAATGTTGAGTGTGACGCTTAATTACCTATGGTTTTATGCTGAGTAAATGGTTAAATTTGATGCTACTTTTTAGAAAAAAAAACAAAACAAAACAAAAGTAAAAAGGAAAATCTGGAGGAACAGAAAATAAACAGTGAACAAGAATTTGTTTTCAATTTACGCAAAATTATTGATCTACTGTTAATTTTTGTATATAAATGCTCTGATACTATTGCGCTTGATGATAAATTTTAGACGAAGATAATTTTGCATGGCCAAGCCATTGAAACTTAATCAATTATTACAAGTGGTATTTTTATTGGTAAAATATAAATCAAATTTTAAAGCATATCAGTTCTGCTTTTATCATCCCATAATACTGAAACTTGATTATCGTTTTTGATTAAAAAATTGAAAAGCATCAAATGGTGGTGGTTGAATGACCTTCCAGAGCAGTGCCCACAAATAGAATAACAGAAATCACTGTGATCTTGGTTTTATATATTACTTAGTTGATAAACGAAATGAACTGTGAAATTTCATTAATTTGAATTTCCCTTTTGTATTATATCGAGGATAACAATCCAGGCCAGGATAATTTGGGACCAATAGCATGTTCTTATCTAAACTGTAAAGTTTTTTAGGAATTTAGCACCTACTGTAAATTATGGGAGTTCATAGTACATGTTTTATTCATGTAACACTTGCTTTCAACTTTTCTCTCCAAAAAATAGCATTTGGAAAAACGGCTGTATTACTACTACTGCTTTTACTATCAATATTTATAGAAAAGAAGCGCAATGGCGGCAATGCTGAGCTGCCACCTCAGATGAACAGTACAGGAAGGACTTCACAAGTGTTATCAAAATCCATAACTATGTCTAATTATTCAACTGTTAATAAAGCTGCACCTGGACGACCAAGCCGCATGCTGGACAAGCATTCTGATACGAAGAATGAAGGTTAGTTGGAAGATCACATGCATTGTAGCCTATAGTAATAAAATCAGACCCCGAAAATTGACATTTATAACCCATACAACCACACAAAGTTTTTCCATTTTCATCAAACCTTTCGATGCTGCTGGAAATTTAATCTTGGAGTCTATTTTGTGAGGTGAGAACAATAATCACTTGGTCATTTATTCCAAGTGAGCTTAGATGTTATGTGTATCACATCAGCTCCAAGAAAATAAGCCAGAGCCAGAGTTTTGGCTCTATCACGAAGGAGTCCTGGATTACTGAGAAACTTATGTTCGAATCTTGTGTATATACTATGACAGATTTTAGCAGATACTTTCATCTCATTCAATTTTGAGAAAAAATCAAGACATGTGAATAAGAGTTGATCCACAAAACAAGTTTCTTTCTTTTTCAGGCAATAGGATGGTATTCTGTGTGAAGACATGCTCTGGACGTCGAAGATTATGTAAATGTAAGTAATTGATATTCAGACTATTCAAGTGGTGTATATTTTATGGCAAAATTTTTCAGACACTACCAGCAAATATTGCAAAGTCAATGCAAATGCGAAGGGTAGAAAATGCAAAAGTAATGTGATTTCATAATGATTGAAAATGGCAGAAAAAAATTGTAGAAAAAAGAGTAATGGAAAACGCAGATGTAATGTGAAACAACTTTTATGAGGCCTCATTGAGATTCAAATTTTTCGTTGTTAAAATGTGAGTTTATTGTCCATCAAAATATGTAGACTATAGCAGTATTTTCAGTTTCATTATTTTTCTAGCTATCACTCCGAAACAAGCAAAAACAAGGAAAATTCTAAGCAAGTAGATAACATTACCATTATAGCTTCCTTTGAAAAAAACTTTGTTACAGGAAAATTTCCCACGAATTTTGTCTTTTTGGTAACATTGTGGTACAAAGAAGATGTTTTTCAATTGGGTAACACTAACAAAGAACTTTGAAATATTATTGTTTTTAATATTGAATCAATTTAACGCAAAAACTTTCAGCTGACAAGAAATGTGGAAATTCACCGAATTGTAGAAGTAAGTTACAAATTTTAAAAAAATTGTCATTCTTTTGACAATTTTTTCATAGTATGCCGTAAAGAAAAAGCTTTGAAGATTTCGAAAGGTGAGTTTCAAATTATCATTTAGTATTATAGATCTTTAGTAGCCCTGATGTTTGATTTAGAAATTCAATATGTTGAAGGAATTCATCTGCCTGTCCATAGTGTGGCCTGCTCCATGCACAGGACCAAAAATAACTGCAATTTCTGAAACAAATAGTACCATTTGGTGGTGCATCGCCTTGTGTGCAGGAAGGCGAGGGTGGCCCCTTCCTCCTTGGATGAGGACTTTTAAAGTTGCATGTCCGGCTGGTAATCACATGGCCTGCTCAGTACACACCACAGCGACAATTTTCGAACCATTCATGTGGCTTGGCTACTGCAAGCTTTTATGCAGATGATCAAGGGTTCGAGACCCTCATGAAGCATTATTTTTTTACCCTCCCACAATTTCTGGCTGTTTATCATGCAGCCACACTACACCCATCACCGACCACAATTGCTGAAACACATAGCCCATTAAGTGCAGTTTGTAGTCTCTATGCCTTGTATGCAAAGGGTGAGAGTTCCAATCTTTCACCGTCCATTATTTTTCTGACACACCAGCATCTGACTTTTCATCACGCAGCCTGCATCACCATCAGTACAACCACAATTTCTGAACCATTCACATAGCTTGCTTAGTGAACATGGTTATTTCTATTTTCAGAGAGTGTTGGCAGAATGTACACATGCCTACAGACTTGCAAAGAGAAAATTGATAATGCATGCAAAAGTGAGTATTAGTTATCCAGTTATGCACAGAGCTTTTCATTATGCAAAGGAAAATTTTTCACTCAACATGGTATAAACATTTGTTTGTTCTTCTGATTTTTCTACTTCTATTAAAATGTAATAAACTTATACATTTTTAGTGACATCTACAGACAACTCATGTTTCAACTTTTAGGAATTTACGACATTTCGAAATTGAATGAACGAAAAGAACGTAATAGAAAACTTTTATCCCTGCAAGCTTCCTTCACTAGTGATTGTTTTTCAACTTCCAACAGTTATTCCTGCATCAGAGCTGTCCAAAAACAAATATTATACCATTGATGATAATGATGCGTATAAAATGTACCAGTGCAATGGAGGAGAATGTAAAAGTAAAGGAAGTTTGGTTGGAACTAAAAAAAATCAATGAAATTTTTAATATAGGAACAAATCATTGTGGAACAAATAGTGACTGTCGATGTAAGTAAATTATACCAGATTATTTCTATTGCTAGCATACTTTCCTTCTTTTACAGTTTGTACAGACGCAGAAATGCAAAAATATACATTGAGTATACATTTTTAATATAATCATTCATTTGATCATACTTTTATGCAAACATCGTTTTTCAGATCTGAAAAGCAGGAGTGATGGAAGTAAAGCATCAACATTTTTGCTTTTCATCACCTATACAGTTGTTTTGGGATTGTGCAGGTCAGGATCAAATTGCTGATGACAAAATGGGCCAACAAGACTGCACTCCAGGTAGGCCAAAGTGTCAAAATATTAATTCGAATGACCAGCATGATTTTGCCGTGCTTTGATGATAGACTATGATTTTCTAATAGCTTCATTTAAGTTTTCTCTAATAGCAGCTCGTGGTCAGTTGATTCATTCCATTGAACTGTGATACCAAAAAAATGTGTATTATATTTTAATGAAATTCTAAACAGAACATCAAATTTTTATTTCTATCTTTAGTTTATGTAGATTCCCTTCATTGGAGGAAAATATGAAAGTTACTATAATGATCTGAGCTTATGCTTCTTTTTTGAAGCAAAACATTAACTCAACTGAAATCCAAATCTGTAGCAAGATCCACAATTCACGCATTACATGGAATTTGGATGTAAACTCCTAAAAATCAATGAAAAATAAAAACCTAAATCTGCAGTCTGGATTCACTTTTCAGAAACAAATCTGTTGTGTCTTGAATAATGACTGGACTAAGGTTAAAATAGATTAGCCTTGGGCTAATTGGTAAATATACAGCTGGAATACCAGCTGATAAATAGGTAAGTTTAATAAGGCTAACTAACACAACACACAATATCAAAGTACTAAGAAGTACAACACAGCTTATATAGTATCGCGGAAAATCACGGAATGTTCTAGAACATTGTAAAATATAAAACAAATATTATAGAATATTGTGGAATGTTCTAGAACTTTCCGCTACAATGCAGCACATGAAATGTACTTCACGTTCATCATGTTATGTGGTCATAGTGTAAGGTATGCATCACTTATACTTACACATCGTGTAATGTGATCATACTGTAAGATATGTATCCATTTTCAAATCAACCATGTAAATTTGTTTATTAGACAGACCCCATTCCCTCTTACACATGCTATTTGCTGCAGCTAACCTTGTCAGGCTGATATCGGTCTCTGATCTGTTATATCATATATTCATTATAGAAAATACTGACATGGTCGATGAGCACTGGCACGAAGAAAATAACAAGGCTGCTATGGAAGCTGCAGCTAGAAAATATTGGGTAATTATTTCAACTTTTTTATTTGTTTTGAATTTTAACATATTATGCTATTTTTTTAATGTTTTTAGACAAAGTTATTAATTAATGACTATAGTCTGTTTTTCTTGAAATGCTTCTAAATAATGAAAGTAGAAAGCAAGTAGTATTTCAGATTTTCACACTTTGCTGATAAACAATATATCATATTGGACTGGAAGTTTGTGAGCACAATGATCTAACCTTTAGGAAATTTTCGTGCAAAAAATTTTACAGTAAGAGCTCTATGTAAACGATTTTGACGACAGTACTGATTTGGGTCACTTTTCTATTATTTATAAGCATTTTATAAAAAACAGACTATAAATTCCAGTTCAAAATGTAGCATATTGAGATTAGAAACTTCCTATAAATAAATTTTTTTTCCATTTTTTGAACACACTCCGAAAAAAATATATAATGTGTGTACAAACTTTCGATTTCAAAACACTAATAATAATAATTTTTCCAATTTTCAGGAATGTTTACGTACTCTAAATCCCATGGATTATAACAAAGAAATTACTGCAACAACCTATAAACCAGAGATTTATGATTTTGTTCCGGATAAAAGGAAGAAGACTACAAAAGCCCCAGAGCTGCATGCTCCAAATAGATTATCAACACCCAGGGGTGAGACAAGCAAAAAATCTCACAAACAAGTTAAATACAGAAACTTGATTTCCACTTCAGTTTTCATTTTACATTTTTCAGTTTTGGTAATATACTTTTATTTAGTTGTGGTATCATCAGCATACTTAGAACATACTCATCAAAAATGGATTAAAAATTGCTTTTTGAAAGTTTATCTTTTTTGACGAGTGAGCTTTAATTTATCTTTGTTTTTTGGCATGTCTCACATTTTTCAATATTTTAAATTCTGAAAAATTTTCAGATTGATAGTAAGTACTGAAATCTCTTCCACCAATGCTAGTTTTCAAATGCAACTATCTGAAAAGAGTCGAAAGCAAGCGCTATGCATATGAAATCAGTTTGACCGGAATTCTGTAATTTACTGTAGTACATAATTTTTTAAAGAATTCAATGCCATAGTTCGCCAACCTGCTAGAAAGGATGTATTTATGCTCGTTTTGGAAGCAGAATCGAATATCCAGTTCGGTTATTGGATAGCTGCAAAACTAAGCCAATAATGCTCGTGGTTTTTGCAAATGGAAGCAGAGATTGAGCTGGAGGAAATGGAAGTGTATATTTCCCCTGCTTTGTCTTAGATGCTGTTGATGCAGTCTTATTGAGAAAATATCAAATTCGTAAAATTTCGACATAAATTTCGACATGTTACGTAAAATTAATAAAATTGCATAAAAAACAGAGATTTCTGATTTTTTATTTTTCCAAGCCTGTTCCGAAATCAGACGACTGCTGTTACCCAACATTACCAGGAAAATCTCCAAACTTATCTTCACATTCTTCTAAAATAATTTAGCAAAAAATTAGTTGCTGCTGTCATTAGAGCTGGAGATTTATAAATTTCAATTGATACCCAAGAAAATTCCTAGAATTTCAAATTTTAGAATGCTGAAAAAAATAATTTATTTCAAACTCTACCCCGCAAATTAAAGCTTTACATTGTCAATCTAAAGTGATGTCCTTAGTATTTCTCAATGAAAAAATTTGTGTTCAGAAAGCTTGAAGCCAGAGAAATAATTTATGAAAGGATTCATAGAGAAATCTCACTTTCGGAATACCATCGAATAAGTTGCATAAGTGGACCAAACTCGATCGTGAATGCGGATCATGGAGCATTGCTATTCATATAAAATACTATGCCTTAATAAATTAGAGAATTCTTTCAAAAAAATTCATACATATTGCACTTGCTTCCAACTATTTTCAGAAAAGTTGCATTTGAAAAAAAAAGATTACTGATTTTTCATTTTATTTTATAACTTAAAATTGTTCTGTGATGAAATATTCACTTTGATTATAATATCTTAGTCAAAGCTATGTCAAGACCACCAAAGCGATCGCTTGTTACCCAAAAATCAACGCCCATTCCGAATTTTTTCAAAGCTCCTTCACCGAAGTGTAAGGTTTTTTGCTTTACTTGTGTGAAATATATGACATACAGTAATTATTTTGAGCAAATGTCAAAGGAATCAATAAGACTGTCTGATTCTTGATAACATATTCTTTTATTAGAATCACGAAAAATTTAAAAGAATGTGCAAAATCGTTATTTTCATATTTATCAATTTTGAATAATTCTCGAAACTATAATTTTTATGCAGCAATTTAGATATAAAAAACATAGGAAATGTATGTTATTTCGTTTGAAAAAACTTTCTAAAACTTTGACGTTTATTCCTTCCATAATCTATAAGCTAGATGTTTGTTAAAGATGGCAAAATTCACGGCATACTCCCAAATTCCGGACTTTTTTATATCAATTTGAGTATTACTCAAAACCTATGAGAAACATGTTGCAGCATGATTTTAGCCAATAGATTTTTTTTTCGTAATCACTATGAATAATGTTTTAAATTAGAATGAGTGCACATAAATTTAAAGTGATAAAAATTCTTTTCAAAATGTATCAAAAATTCACACTTATGTATGTCCATTATTTCTCATATGTCGAGGTTTCGTTCAAAGAATTTCATAAATTTTTGTGAATTCGTCTTCCAGTGTGAAAATTTATTCTGTTGCAATTTTCTTTTACTCACGTTCATGCAGGATGTCTTTGTGTTGTATTGTGGTTTTAATACATAAAATCACTATTTTTAGCGTTGATAAAATCTTCCATGTCGAAATGGCACAAGAAACCCGGTGCCAGCTTTCATGGATCCAGCATCCATTTTAATGCCCCGCATATTCCTTACTCAGGACCTTATCAATCATCAATTGCTCAATCACCAGTATACCATAATCAAATTGGGCATTCTATCCATGAATCACGGCAGTCGAACATAGCATCACCATCAGCAGGTAAAGACAGTTTAACCGTTAAACGGTCATGGAAAAACATCGACTATTTTCAATCTGGAACAACTCGGCAGGCAGGCATTGCACGAAATTCTGTGTTCTTTTTTCATGTCTGATTTGCACGTTTTTGCACTAGCTAAGTACGCCCAAACGTGACTATAATGCTGTGAAATCGATCCGAAATCAGTCGTCACTTCGTCGAAGCAGCGTTTTTTTTTGAGCACGGACATTTGTGCCAATTGGCACAAGTGGCAAAAGAAATTTGTGCCAATGGCACAAAAATTTTTTTTTACTAGAGACATTACTTAAAACTGCGGAAAAGTTTTAGGCCAAAAGATTGATAAAAAGTTAACGTTTAACGCATTAATTTTTTGCAAAAATCGTGCCCAACCTATTTTTCAGCTAACCACGTCAGTGAGAAAAGAAAAAACTGTGCAACAAAATAGTTCACGAAATCTCAAAAAGAAATGGAATGCTGAGACAATTTAAATAGCTCTAGAATTGTTCAGGAAGGTCGAATTGATTCAATTTTCGACTACGAACGAATATCTATGTTATGTATATTTCACAACCATGTAAAGAATAGAGAAAATAAAAGTTAGGCTCGGTCCGGGGCTTGAACCCGGCACCTTGCGGCTACCGTCCGCACGCTCTAACCAACTGAGCCAACCGAGCAGCGGGGAAGGCGCTCTCTTTTTGCAACAATTCGTAGTTGAGGTGGCTGCTTTGGCCACTCTCAACAAGTCTTGACAGCCTATAAAGTTTGCTCAACGAAAAATCAACGAAATTTAATGTTTGACTCATATCTGTACTTGGCGGGGGGTAGGTTCGGGGGATCCCCCCAACTTGGCCAACCATGTATCCAAAATCATCCAACCCCCCCCCCCGGCCCTCCCCAGTTTGGAAAAAATTAAAAAAATGTGCAAAAAAGTGTATGTTTTTTGGCCTTTTTTGGGGAAAATTTCGACTTTTTTTCTACCCCCCCCCCCAAATTTTCGGATTTACCCCCCCCCCCCCCCAACTGGTCGGAGGTCTTACAGGTATGGTTTGACCAGCCAAAAAATTTGTGCCAATTGGCACAAACGCTAAAAATTTTTTTTTCCATTCCGAATTTCTTCGTGCCAAAAACCATGTTTTGGCACAAAAAAAACACTGCGTTGGAGTCACTGTTTTTTCCCCCAAGACCTTTTCCCCAAATGGAGAAAGGAGTAAAAATTCTTTTTCCTATTTTCCCGAAGTCATTTTTTCGCTTAAAAATGCTCACAGACGCTTTATTCAAGTGTTTTTGAGCTTTTTCAAGCCTTCTGGTGCATACCTGTAAGACCTCCGACCAGTTGGGGGGGGGCGAAAAAAGTCGAAATTTTCCCCAAAAAAGGCCAAAAAACATACACTTTTTTGCAAATTTTTTTAATTTTTTCCAAACTGGTGGGGGGATTGGGTGATGTTAGGTACATGGTTGGCCAAGTTGGGGGGCCCCCCAACCCCCTCCCCAAGTACAGGTATGTATTAGATTTTTAATTAGATAAGAAATCGAGTGTTTAGGCCACTACGATGAGAAGTGAGAGGCTAAAAAACAAGTTATGTTTCAGGCGGTATGTATTAGACTTTTAATTAGATAAGAAATCGAGTGTTTAGGCCACTACGATGAGAAGTGAGAGGCTAAAAAACAAGTTATGTTTCAGGCGCGCGGCGCCGGAAAAATTTTTGGGTGTTAACATTCTGCGGCGCTGGAAAATCAATTCTCCCAACACTTACATATTCCAAGACGACGCCGCTTTTTAGTATGAACAGAACAACCGGTGCCGCGCGGTGAAGTATGACAGGGCCTATAGATTCGAAATTTTTGTTCAAAAATCGTAATTTATAGAAAATTCATCATTCGAGAAAATTTTAAATCAGTTATTTATTCGTAAACTTTCAAAACTTTCACCGAAAAGCAAAAATACTTTCATTAAGCTTTCGAATTCGATTTATGTTAAGAGGGAAACAATTGCTTCGAAAAGTTTAGAAAGTTGACGCGTTGATCTTTCTCAAAAAATGTTTCAATGGAAAAATGCAGATCTTCATGGAATATAAAGATAAAATATTGAAGATAACCAATTAAAACACGAGGTAATATTTTTTAGGTGATAAAAGCTATTAAAGATTAAATGTTAAGTGAAGATAGACATGCTAAAAGCCGCTCCCGAGCTAGGTAATGAATAATATGATTATTAAAGTAATAACTGGCGCGAAGCGCCGTAAATTTTGAGATTCGGACCTGCTAAAAATGCATCTTTTTCATATCCGACCCCAAATATTTTTCTTTTTCCGAATATTTCGTCTTCAAAAAGCGCGATTTGAGGGAAAAAGCAGATTGTCAATACCCAAAAAATTCTTCGGTGCTTCGCGTTGGAAACATCAAAATCTTTTTTGAGCTCTCACTTCACTTGTCATCATAAAGGTGTTAAAAGTCGATGTCTGATGTAATTCAAAGTCATTATGATTTTGGATAGTGGCTCCTAACCGTAACCGTACCAAAAAAACTCATGGTTCCGGGGTCTAGCCCATGGGCCACATTAGACTATGGGCCACGTAAGCCCATGGCTACATTAGCCCATTGGCCACATTAGTCCACTCTCCCACATTGGCCTAATTCATAAGCACATTTAGCCTAATAGCCAAGCTAATATTTTTTAATCTGTATACAAAACACAGTAGTAGGCTATTCAGGTTGGACCCGTGGATTGGCTGAAGCATCAATCCTATGGGTGGAATGCTGCATGTCGCCATACAACAACACGGAGGGAATGCAGGTTAGACCCCAGATTTCTGGAGTGCCACTCTGCATGCAAGTCTACATTTACAACTCAATTCTCGGCCTGACTTCTCAATTTTGCCCATTGATTGGTAGTTAGCTGAGCTCAAAATGTTATCAGATCATCTGCAGTTCCTTGGAACAAAAGCTGATCATTTTGTTGAGATCGGGACAGACCGAATTGTTGCAAACTATTTCTACCTAAGATTTCGGCCTGATTAGGTGAATTAGCGAGTAGCTGATTAGGTCCTTTTCCTTCTCTTTATATATTTCTTTATTTACACCAAGTACCATTTCAACACAGTAAAAATGTTTGAAAAATCCGATAAAATGAGTATTAAAACTGTCTGACACTGCCTATGCTCGGAATACTGATAAACATCGAGTTTGCGTTCCTTGCATTCTCTAAACGCTCTGCTTCTAACTGTTTTGAAGAGTTTCGGAAATGAAAAGTGGTCTAGAACACTGTTTCCCCCCTCCAAATCGTGCTTTCTGGCGAAAAAAATTCGGAAAAGGGAGAAAAATTTTGGGCTCTTTCCCTATTTGAATAAACAAAATTTTGGGGATCCGATGCAGAAAAGACGCATTTTGATCCATTTTAGAAAGTCATAATCTCACAATTTTCCTTCGCGTTACAACTTTAATTTGTCTCCTTCGCTTATCACATCATCTATAATTGCTTTCATCATCTTAAAGGAATTATCTCATGTTTTAATTGGTAATATTCAATATTTTATCATGATATTTAATGAAGATTCACATTTTTTTCTTGAAACAGTTTTGGAGAAAAATCAATACATCAAGTCTAAGCTTCTTGAAGCGATCATTTCTTTTCCTAATGTAAAATTAATCAAAAGCTTCATAGTTTTCCGAAATTTTCTACTCTTCCGTACGGTGGCGAATTATACTTGGCTCTTTACTCATGTATCTGTTCTTCAAAGTTCATGAGAATTTACAAATAAATTACTGCTTTAAAAATTTTTCACATAAAAAGCTAGAAATTACGACTCTTGAACACAAAATTCGAATCTAATTTTCCAAATAAATGTTCAGAAGATTGATTTTCCATGGAGGACTTAACCATCGATTTCTGAACCAACCCGTAAATCCTGCTAGTGTATCTGAGAAAATGGTGGAACGTTCCAATCGATAAGGGTGAGTGGG